>NJDD01000077.1:287040-301730 GCA_002245505.1 Calephelis nemesis | reverse complement strand
GCTTTGTTTCATCAAAATCGATGCACTAGAAATGAAATGCAACTCTTCAATTGCTTATCTACCAAAAAAATGCAACGAAATCCACTGAGTACTTTTAAAGATCTAAGCATATACTCGTATTATAAGGACAGTCTGAAGACGACTTTGTTTTATATTAAGTAGTGATTACTAATTAGTAAAGGTGATAATATAGAGCTCTAAGCGAGACAGGTGTGGCTAAAAAGTTCAAATGCTTCTGTAACCGGTTTAAGGGGAAGGTCAGATAAAACTGAATACTCAATTTTTTTATGATATTGGAAGACAAACAAGCAGACGGATTTCCTGATGGTAAGAAATTCACGCCGCCTAGAGACAACAAAGATGGTAATGGCGCGTTGCCAACCTGAGCCGGGATGTTAGGCCTCGAGCGAAAGTAAGTTTACCGGCTATCTTACACTTCAAACCGGAACACGTCATGACGTTGTGGCGGCAGGAATAGGTAAGGCGATGGTACCAATCCGGATGAGCTGAGGCGATGTCACGGTGCTAGTGACGGTAGGTCTATGCTAACCTCTTACGAGCTGCCTGGAAGGAAGGCAGATGGTCTATTCTGCAAAGGAGCCCGGACCAACACAGGGAAAATTTAATAAATATTAAAGAACAAATGATGTTATGGACTAATGGTAAAGTTCTGGGTAACAACTTGCCACTAGGCATCCACTATCTTTAATATTCCTGGACAACTAACTAACTTGAGCACTGTCGTTTTCTAATCCAGAAGGTAGAGTAACTGGTGACAGGACAGCTCCGCACCAATAACATTTTGGTACCACCGCTTTACCTATTCCTGCCACCATAACGTCCAATGCTTGCCGTTGACGTGTTCCGGTTCGGAGGGTAAGTTATCCGGTAAACTTACTTTTGATCGAGGCCTAACATCCCGGCTTCAGGTTGGCAACGCACCATTACCATCTTTGGTATCTCTAGGCGGTGTGAATGTCTTACCATCAGGAAATCCGTCTGCTTGTTTGCCTTTCAATGTCATAAAAAAAATTTATAGATGTAAGATTACCCAAATTAATAAAAGTAAGTAAATACGTTTCAACTGACAAAATAATCTCCAAAGGTATTATTGTGACATTATTTAAAAGATTCTCGACATAACTTATCATTAAACGGTTCAAATATTAAGACCCTTTTCAATATCTAATCCGAATTCATATGACATTAGTCACACAAACAAACACAATAGAGGATAACTGTAGTATCAAACTGGATGATGTTATAATACCATACGCTTTTCTATTTCTTGTCGTTTTATGTTAAACAGCAAGATGTTTTAATTTCAGTATATATTTAATGTTACATATTGCTATTGCCATCACTTCCTTTTGACAATTTTTATAAATCATCTTAATCAAAAAGCACATACTTGATAAAATACAACATACCAAACTTCATTAGTGTTTAAAGTTGAAAAATTTTAAGTTTCTTTATTAATGATTACTTTTCCTTAACAAGTTCCTAAAATGCATACTTTTACTTATTTTGAACAATTTTTATTATTAAATTTTAACCATAAACTTCTGGTACGAACTTTTAGCTCTCTGCGATAGATATCATTATTTTTGTAGGTTAATTTGCCCCTTTCTGGGGCTGGTTATCTTCCGTATAAATAAACTCTTTTTTAGCATTCATAAGTCATTTTAGGTCATAAATCGTAAGTCATAGGTCATAAGTCAAAGTCATGTCAGGGTCTTGAGTAAAGCGGTGGTCAATTTACTCAAACTCATTTTGTGAGATTTGGCGGTAAGTAGGAAATTCACAGTTCTCTAATTTCTTTATAAATATTTCACCTGTGCACTTGAACTGAACAAAACTAAACGAATTACCACCAAAATTAAACAATTTTACTCATAATCAACACGAACTTCATTATTTACGAAAAAATATGTACGTCCATCTTTTTTTCAAATTTCAAATTAAATCTATCCTCAAAGTAACAGTTAAGCAAGTTAAGTATTTCTGTGTATTACTGTACTTACTATACATAGAAATACTTAAATAGGATAGAATAATAGAAACATAACAAATGTAATAAACACGCTGAACAAGAAATGCTAACACTTTAACAGGTGTGTTGTTCCTCAAACGGGGTAGGCATTTGTTCGGGAATCGAACCTGTGCATCATAGTTGGTCGGTGGAATTAGGCCTACGCATACGATCAAAAATTGTATTCGTTAATTTAATTATTTACAAAGACCAAAAATAATCAACTCTTTTGTTTAAATCAAACCAAACACGCGCTATACTGTCCCTTAATAACTTGGACAATATTTTTTCTAAAACATCTTATTTCCTAGTGAATAAGAATTTGTTGGGTCTCCTTGTTCGTGTACAACATTATGTTATTGTAATTTATGTCATACGAAGCAGGTGAAGATATACGAGGTAGTCATTCATTTTATTATACATCTTTGCTAAGTCGATTTTATTTTTTTCTGTTCAGCAGCGGGCATCGATCACACAGCGAGTGGCCGATTCCAACTCTGCTCTTTATTACTATAGTGATTTCCGGACATACTTTACCATCAATGTACTTTAAAAATCTCATAAATAGTTTAGATACAGAATACGCTTTTAAAATAAGGCACATAAATCAAATAAATCTTTGACGATGTGTGAAAAAAAGTTATAATATTTGAATGTGTCTTGTTTCATATTACTAGCTATGTTAATATATTTTGTAATCTAATAGGCCATCAATTTTCATTTCGGAAGTTATAATTTATATGTATAGTGCGTATTAAAATTAATAGAAAAGGTGACTCTGTTTTTTATTAATGGATGTCAAATGTATATCCAGAAAAATTAGTCATGTTAAAAATAATAAGACATACTTAATAATGTTTTTAGTAATTATTGCGTAATTTATTACGGCGGTTATGTTCAAAGATATGTTATTAAACTTATTAGCCTCGATAACAGAAAAAATTGGCAACATTCGTAGGGTTGGTGACTTAATTACTTTTGTTTTAGTTTACTCGTTAAAGTATGCAAATTTGAACTATACATTTTATTAATAACGTAAAAATGAGTATAAGTAATTATATAAGATAGAGAGGACAAATACTACAAAGTACAAAGTGACGTCACTTCTTTGTATAGTCGTTGACATTTTTTGACAACTAATTATGTAATAGGTAATTGTAATAGGTAATGAAATTTTCCTTAGTCTTTTTCTTTTTTAACTGTTTTGTTTTATTTTTGTTTTTTGTTTATTTGTCCTTTTTGTTTAGTTTTCGTGATCCTTTAGAGGTGAGAGGTGTTTATATTTATATATTATCCTTCCACGTCAGGTTTCTTGAAATTTTCGGACCCACGACGGAAAAGACTTTGACGTGTCTTTATGTGAGTGTGTGTATGTAGATTGATGTGCGTGTAAATGTGTGTGGGTTCTTGAGAAACTTTAGATTTGTTGTTTTTTGATTGTCCATCCTATGTGACATTTAATTTTTTAATTATAGTGTCATAGTGTAAAAGGAGGTTGGAGAAGGGTTACTTTTTATATATAAATGACTTTAATATCCAAGCGTAGCCGCGGACAACATTTAGTGAGATCCAAAATAAGCTTTCCGAAAGCTTAAACACAAAAGCTGATCCACGGTAAAGGAAGCTAATAATTCCATACAAACAATACAAAGTTTGATACGGATGACAATAAATTTAACAATCCTTTAAATAAGAAGAACATTTGCAAAATGCGAGAGTCTGGCCATACATTATACAATGCCGTCGACAGAGACCACCTCCCGTAAAAGCATTTTGTATTAAGTCAACAAATCTAAAAACCATTCAGAGGACATTTGTTTCCATGAATAATATGTAAATGCTTTATTAGGTATATGTTACGGACAATGTTAGTTCTGGGGATAAAAGTAAGTCGGCTAGAAGTACGAGCTGAAATTCATTTGTTATTTTATTAAAAAGTCAACTACTCCGGCGAAATTCCTTTCACCCGTTCAGTTTTATGAAAAAAATAAAATGTTGGTTTTCCTTGTTTCCTGAAAGTGTATAAGATATAAGTGCATAAATTATTATATTTCATGTTTTTTTTAGTAATAGACGTATTTCAAAATATATTTGTGCTCGGTTGGCGATAGGCTTGCCACCTATCACATTGTGAAACTTAGTGACTTCGGCTAGTCGTGGGTGCGTGGTTGTGCCTCTGCCTACCTCTTTGGGGATAAGGGCGTGAAGATACTTTTGTTTTTATTTTTTTCAAAATAGATATGTATTACATATAAAAACGAATTGCTGTTCGTTAGTCTCCTTTAGACTCGAGAACAATTGATTTGGCTAATTTTGGTTTTGAATTATTTGTGGAAGAAGATAAAACAGCATTATAACTTTTCCCAAGTTCTTGAAAGTAGAAAGAAATGTTTTTTGTTAAACGACATTTGACGATTTTTAATTTTTCTGATCTTCAATTTATTTGACATAAAATATGGATACTATGGAATGTTTTTATTTAAAATTGATGAAACTAGTCAAGATTATGAAAAGGTATCATATGTTATAAAAACAAAAAAAGTGTGCTCACAATTTTCAAATAATAATTTCTTGCTCCGCTTCTTCATGTTCCGCTACAATTATTTAAAAGTTATTTTAACTGGGTAATATTTTGTTATTCCAAATCTGAAGTTTAGCAGTAACACACACATAAAGTGGAGTACTTGTAGCTTTCCAGTATTTTGTTAGGAAGTGGTTTTCTGCACTTGAACAGCATTTTTAATACTCAAGTGGACCTGCATTCATAAACTTACATAATCTTGTAGCTGTGCTCATAAAATACAATTTTATTTACCATTTTACATACCACCTCTGTGGTCTAGTGGTCTGTTGTTGATGTCCACTATACTCGTATAAGGTGTTGTATTCGATTCTGGGTCAACTGGAGCAATTGTAAAATGTATTTTTTTTCTAACACAAAATATGTTTCCCGGGACACGTTAAGTGCCCTGTTGGGTATACCCACCTACAGGTTGGCCTACTATCACAGAATAAGATTAATTGAATTTGGCTACTCATGTTTACCTGGTTATACTTACCTCTACCTTCCTTTTCGGGAATAAAGACGTGAAGTTAGCCACTCATAAATCACGACATATTTGAACAAATTAAAAATTTCGCTTAATTGAAATGTTTCTAGGCCTTTACAAAAAGTAAAGTCTTATATTTTTTAGATTTAAAGATAGTTATAAAATTAAGACTTCAGCCCACTGCTGTATATGAGCATGAGCCATATTGAACCTGTCAGATGTGCACACCATAGATGTTTCTGATGCCCTCCAAATCTATCACTTACCCCATTTTACCAAACAGATTTATAGAAAACTTTTACAAGATTTGCTATCCCATAGCTGAACTCTGTTGGATCAGGCCAATTTTTACTTAAACTAAAACAAGTTGTGTATCATTTAACTAGTTATTTAACAGAATAAGGGCCACTTGTATGTTCCTGGGTTGAGTATTTAACACTGTGTTAACTTCTAACTAGGGTTAATTCACCTTATATTTGACAGTTTAACTCAATATTAAATGTAACCCGGGAATGTGCAAGTGGCCCCTAAAGGTTATTTATTTTAATCTGAATACATGTAATAATTAAGATTAACAATAATAACAGTTTACAAGTAAATTTAAAATATTTTATCTGCCTTAGGCCCACTTGCAAGGAATTACATTTGACACTGACACTGAGTTAAACTGTCAAATATAAGGTGATTTAACCCGAGTTAGACGTTAACTCAATGTTAAAGACTTAAACCAGGAACGTGCAAGTGGCCCTTAAAATTACAAATACTTATTTAATAACCCAAACTTTTTTCACAATGTTTCTTTAGATTAATTTAGAATGATATCTTCTTATAATTTTGCAGATGAGACGCTAAATATAAAAAGACTAGCCGACCCGGCGACCTTTGTGTTGCTTGAGCTTAGCAGCTACTAACAGTTTCTATTGAAAAAATTAAGTATTGTTTTTCCCATTGTTAATTCATTTTTTCCAATTTCTCTCTTCATTAGGACCTTCTTCTGACAGCAACTGACACGACAAAAATCATTAGCAAAATTATTATCACTCCAATTTCCATCCACGCGTGATGTTAACGGTAACGTTTTAACCGAGGATGTTACAGTAATTCTAAAACAAACAATTGTTTTGTGTCAATTTTTGACTTTTTACTTACACATTAAACGAAAACCACTGACATTATTTTGTGCATAAGAAAATCAGTAAAAATTTATGTTTAAATTTTTTTTACAAAACCAGATAAGTACCAGAAAAAAAAATTTAATCGCGTCTGTGATCTAGCGGTCCGGTGTCGTACTTTACTTTTTGAGGTTCCGGGTTCGATCCCTAAGTTGGGCAAACAAAAAATTTTTGAATTTTCAATTTTGTAATAAAAATAAAGTTGTCCAGAATTGGACACTTGCTCGGTTAGGGAAAGATTTGCCACCGATCACATTGTGACAGTGTATTCGGCTAGTCGTGAGTGCCTTGGTTATGCCTCTGCCTACTTTTTCGGGGATATGGGCGTAAAGATACAATACTAATTTTAATATTTTAACACTAGCACTGTTTACGTATCACATATTTTTGTTACATAAATAGTATATCGGGTTTTGCCATTGGCTTAACCCATCATCAAGACTTGAACTTGTTGCAAAAAGATGAAACTAAATATAAATATTAGCGCAAACGAAACCGCGAACACATGCTTGTAGACTACAATTTTAATCTCTCCACTTATCCTGTCAAAAAGCAAGGCGTGAAAGTATTTATTCATATTTATCTAAGATTGAAGCTTAACACGCGAATTCAAAGAAAACCTAATATGATAATAAACTATCGCCGACAAAAATGACAAATAATCATGTGGTCCCGATTATTATGCCAGCTATAAAAAATGAATTAAGTGATTCAAAAGACCCCTGTTTTTGAATACTAAAGTCTGGCGTCTATGGAGCATGCTTGGGTTAAAGATTTAATTTTCCTTTTGTCTTTGTGATCACGAAATGTTTTGTATACGCATACCGCAGGGGGTTCAGACCGCCCGCCGTGGTCTCTTTCCTACATGGGCTCGAACAAAAACGCTTGTTATAAAAATGCACGACGTCGGGTGACAAGTGACCTTTGTACGTTGATTTGTTTATGTTTGAGTGTTTCTAACACCTATGACTATGGGATCTGAGTTAACCCTTTCGGTGCTGATTGCTTGACTTGTACGGATATTGTAAATTGTTGGTGTTATCGGGTGGGTTATTTACGGCTTAATACTCAGCTTCATGTTGAGAATTCCTTCTCCTGTAGAGGTTTAATTATTGATTCTAGACCCGAAAACTTAATTATACAATAATTATATTGCTATTTGTCGATGCAATTGATCGATGCAGTTGTACTTTCCACAATATATTTTATTATTTTTATGATTTAGCCAACCGGCTTCGCTACACAAGCATCATCAGGGCTATATAACAATATATGTACACTTGTACTTTATATATTATTATATTATATATAACATGTATTGTTATATAGCCCTGATGATGCTTGTATAGCGAAACCGGTTGGCTGAATCATAAAAATTAAAAATAATAAAATATATTGTGGAAAGTACAAGTGTTTTTAATAAATTGCATCGAGAATGGAATTCCACCAAGTACCGACGATAAGAAGTATAGAATCTATTGCTATCTGTATTTTATGACCTTAAAAAACTAACTTACTATTTAACGTTAAATTTAACAAATATAAGACAACACACAATTGACTAACTACGAAATGATGATGATAGTAGATTTTTTTTAAGTTATAGGAAGGCAAACAGGCAGACGGATTTCCTGATGGTAAGAAATTCACGCCGCCTAGAGACACCAAAGGCGGTAATTGTGCGTTGCCAACCTGAGGTCGGAATGTTAGGCCTCTAGCAAAAGTAAGTTTACCGGCTACCTTACCCTCCGAACAACGTCATGACGTTATGGCGGCAGGAATAGGTAAGGCGGTGGTACCAATCCGGGCGAGTCGCTGCCAAACTCCTAATCAACCTACGAAACGACAACCTAGTCGGATGTCACGGTGTTAGTGATGATAAGCCTATGCTCGCCTTTTACGAGCTGCCTGGCAAGGAAGGCAGATGGTCTATTCTACAAAGGAGCCCGGACCAACACGGGGGTAGATCTTAACAAGGTGCTATAAATAATAAATTGATTTTTAATTCAAATTAAAGTTTTAATATTGTACGTTTACTTCAAATACTTATAGCCTACATTCCTTCATTAAGGCTTTAGTATCGTACCTATAATTTATCTTTAAATATATAATTCTTCTGTGAGTGTGTATGTCACTGAACTCCTTTTAGACGGCTGGACCGATGTTAATGAAAGTTTTTGTGCGTGTTCAAGGGAATTCGAGAATGGTTTAGATTCACAATTTGGTCTCCTGGAAAATGTTTTTTTAATAAATTTTATAATAATAAGTCTTTGTTGATTTTAGAATGTTTCACATCGGATCCGACAGACTGCGCTACTGTCTAAGCATTAATGTCAAGCGATACGAAGTTTGCTGGGTCAGCTAGTTATATATAAAATGTTTGATATAAATCAATAACAATTCAAAAATTCAAAACGTTCAATAACCTCTGACAAATTTATTTATGTTTAATGTAGCTAAGAACAATCTCAATCACGCCAAACTTATAGCACCACTCTTTTTCCGTTTTTGTCGGGGTTAAAAATATGTTGCATTAACTGTTTATCAGCGACTTGTCAGAGTGGAATACATACTTATAGAATAGAGTGGACTTGTCAGAGCATAGGCTTGCCGTCACTAACACTGTGACATCTGACTAGGTGGTAGAGTTTAGCAGCGACTCGCCCGGATTGGTACCACCGCCTTACCTATTCCTGCCGCCACAACGTCATGACGTGTTCCGGTTCGGAGGGTAAGGTAGCCGGTATACTTACTTTTGCTCGAGGCCTAACATCCCGGCCTCAGGTTTGCAACGCACCATTAGCACCTTTGGTGTTTCTAGGCGGCGTGAATTTCTTACCATCAGGAAATCCGTCTGCTTGTTGCCTTCCAATGTTATAAAGTAGGGACGGGGGACTGTAGACGGCAATAGGAATAGGTAAACAGCGGTTACCGTGCTATGTTATTGAGTGTTATTAGTTTTTAATCATTAAGTGTGTCTGTATCCTTACGGCCGTATCCTTGAAGAGGCAGCCAGAGGTACAATCAGGGCACACACGATTTTCCGACGGTAGTTATTCTAACACTGTGCGAGGAAGAAAAACTAACACCAATGGGTTATTATTAAATCCCGGGCAAAGTAAGTTTAATTAAAAAAATAACTAAACACGTTTTGGGTTACCTGATCCGGTAATCGAACTTAAGATTTTATGCATTTAACACCAACACTCACTAGAACACAAAGCCACTAAATGCTAAATTAATCTCTCTGTGGTCTAGCGGTTCAGTTGTTGGACTTGACTGCATGAGGCCCCGGTTCAAATCCCGGGTCTGGCAACAAAAACAATTGAGTTTTTCCAATTTTCTAATCAAAAAAAGTTGCTCGGGATTGGATATGTGCCCGGTTATCTTTGGCTAGTCGTGGGTGCCCCGGTTGTGCCTCTGCCTCCCACTTCGGGGATATGGGCGTTAAGATACATTAATCCTAAACACTCAAAAACATAGATGCGATATCACATAAATACCTATCCTCAATTGAAAGCAAAGTCAGAAATCACATCCAAGTCAAACATTAAACACTTCAAAAGTATAAAAAACGTTATTGACTCGTCGATTTCATTTGTTACTAATATAGAAAGAATGTTTTTATCAACAATATTTGGATGAAAACATACAAGTTGACAACACATGTATTTTCTATCTTAGTGGATGTATCAGACTCCCCGGAGCGCGGGCCTGAGCAGCATTACTCACCATAAACTAATGTATGGGGATAAATCAAGGGACAAATAAAAAAAAGGTCATGGAATATGTAAAATTCACGGAAATGGGAACAAATTTTACAATACTCGTACTGGTGGTCCTTGTTCGTACGACTGTCCCTTCTTATTATTAACTAGTTTACCTACGGTTTCGTCTGTGTTAATAGTAGCGGTTTTTATACATTTCATTAAAATATGCCAAGCATCTTTTGGATGTTGGATTGCCTCTTTGTAGAATAGGCCATCTGCCTTCTTGCCAGGCTGCTTGTAAAAGGCGAGCATAGGCTTACCGTTACTAACACCGTGACTACTGACAAGGTGGTAGAGTTTCCCAGCGACTCGGCCGGATTGGTACCACCGCCTCATCTATTCCTGCCGCCATAACGTCGTCGCTTGCCGTTGACGTATTCCTGTTAGGAGGGTAAGGTAGCCGGTAGACTTACCTTTGCTGGAGACCAAACATCCCAGCTTCATGTTGGCAATACTTTGTTGTCTTACCATAAGAAAATTCATCTGCTTGTTTGCCTTCCAATGTCATAAAAAAATAAACTTCAGTTAACCCCAAAGAACAGGTTGATTTTTGAACAAAAAGTAACTTTTGTTTGAACTCGTAGTTTAACTATTTGCATGTCAAATATTATCGAAATCGGTCCAGCGGTTTAGTGGACAATCGTACAGATAGAGATTTGCATAAATGATATTGGTATGGATGATATTTTGAGACATAATAATAGGACATTGCTGTAGGTAGCCTTATCTAAAGATTGTTTTACTTTTAGCATATTTCCCATGCTGGGTATCTTTTTTATTTGATAAAAGTATCTTCATCTGTTTTTCTATCTATTTTATCTGTATTTGGATCTATTTATACATTTTTACATATATTTATACATATTATAGAATTGTAAAAGCGCCTACACTCCAATATATTTGTTGTTATATTAGTTCATCATAAATAAAATTTTATATTCTTGAATGTTATGTTTAGAAAAATTCATTTTGTAGATAGATTATAGTTTTAGTGGCAATTATATCTAAGCACATGAAAAAATATCTGAATTGTTGATTCGGCAGAGTTTAAGTTTTGGATTTATTAATATTTTTTCTTATATTTAGTTCGGTAAACTGTCCTGTAGCCGAGTCTTGCTAGGCTACTTGCGACCCTACCTTATGGGCCAGAACATGACAGTCATTACGGTGGCAGAAGCCCTTATCACCATTCGTAAAAAAAATAATTTGAACACTTTTCTCTATATGTTAATGTTCTATTTATTAATTTGAAACAATAGTTTGACAAACAGAGCTTTGTTAACTACAAGCTGAGGTGTTATTTTTGAAGTTATACTTCTTTTGGCGCGTTAGGAAAAAATGATGAGGGTAAATTTTTACGATGCGCGCGCACACCGTCACGAAAAACCGACATGATGAAGATATAGATAACATTTTAGTTTTTCAAAAAAAGGTACCTACCAACAAAGTAAAAGTAAGGACATCTACGTATGTTTGCGTGAGAACTGACAACTGTATTCACAATATTTATTTATTTCTATGGTTAGTGTCATTTTGTCTACAAATGTAAAATAAGGCAAAAGATAACATTTTTAAAAAGATTTTTATCTTATTACGCCGAAGAAGTATAACTTCTAACGTGTGTACACAAGTACACACACAATTTTTTTCTTAATAGTCAGTTGAATAGACGTCCATATAACTATATCATAAAAAACTTGGTCGTTTATTCTATCCTAAAATTCATCCCATATATCTCATGGGAGTCAAATGTTCAGCATATTTTGTTTTTTTTACAGATTTCATCTATGTTTTCTATGTCTTTAGTATAGGTTAGTAACTATATTTAATTATTGTCATTGATCCATTATGAAAATTCAATATCTACTGTCGTAATTATTTAAAATTTTATTGAAATATTTTTAATAAAGCGAGGTCATGTATATAAGTTAGTAATAAATAAAAAATCTTCGTATGCACTTCGTAACATATGAAAACGAATCTCAATTTCCTTTGATCATGGTATCTAGAGAAAACGAATGGATCGATTTTGGTAAATACTTTTTTTAATGTTAGTTATTGACAAGTATTTGAATTTTTTTCATATGAATCTTTGTCTATTAAAAAGTAAGCACTTGGGGAAATTCTATTAGATACTTACTTTCCAAATAATACTTATACTTCCACAATACACTGTGGGTGTTATTAACCTTTTAACCGCCTTAGCATATGAACGTGCCTCCACCGCCGGTAATATAAAAACAATCTAAACCAATTAGTGTTTACAAACATTATCTACAATCTATATGTTTTTGTTGTCAGTTTCTTATCTCTTACGTCATATGCGGTCTGACAATTTTGAAAATACAGATAATCACTTCGAAAACAACAATAAAAAATCAGACTTGTTTTTAAGAAGGCGGCGGTGCGAGCTAGATGTTGCATGTCTTATTTTTCAGACCTAGCAGTTAAAAGGTTCATAAACATGGATTATCGTACTCTTAGGTTCAACCTCGTATTATAGTCTTTATTACAATATGATAAACACTATAATATCAACTTAAATTCACTCCTACGTCAATCCATGTTTACTAATAAGACAATAAGGGTTAAGGAAAAAATGCAAGTGCTATTTAGAAAGTATGGAAAAAGTTGATTTAAGCCCAATTTCTATAATCAACAAATCGTAAACAACCATTGGTTGTTTATCTAAAAGTAACAAGGCGTTGTTCTTGCATAAACTGCTTTAAGTTATGAATAGACAACCAACGACCGTAGATTTTTTACTATTCGTACAAAAAACTACCGCTCGAAAGCAAAAACGACTTGTTTCTTGAATATAGGAACCGGACATTAGTTAAATCAAAAGTAAAATAGTTTTTAGGCTTACGCTCAAACAAAAAAAAACGACGGGTTGCACTCCGGGAGTGCCGGTAGAAGTGAAAACTTGAATATCAACGTTGTGCATTTTTGATATTTTGGAATGGTTAGGGAATAATTTTGCACGAATTGCTTTAATTATTAGTAGGTACTAGTGGTCGCACATTGGTCGACATTCGACCATTTTAAAATTTTAATATGTAAGTTTTTATATCTTGTTGATAAGAACGCCATCTTCTCTTCTCAAGACCAGCTACTTTGTTTCCAAACTTTTTAGTGTGCCATCTGTGATCTTTTATCGTTATCATTAATATATTTGTTTGTGTGTGTCAAATGCATAGGAGTGTAGGTAATGTTTTATTTATTTATTTAATGTACTTATAATATAATGTAATGCTTATTTATTATTAAAATTTTTATTAGCATCATTATTATAAATTTTCTGCATTTTTCCTACACGTAAACTATAAGTATGCCAAATTTTATACTCCTGCGTCTGCGCAATTTTCGTAAAAAGGGGTCCAAAGTTTTGGCATCACGTACATTAAATAAATAAATGAATATTGTATTGGTAGAATACAATATTCGTTTATTGCGCTATCGTACACGAAATTTTTTTTTATAACATTGGAAGGCAAACAAGCAGACGAATTTCCTGATGGTAAGAAGTTCCCGCCGCCTAGAGACACCAAAGGTGATGATGGTGCGTTGCCAATCAGAGGCCGGAATGTTAGGCCTCGAGCAAAAGTAAGTTAACCGGCTACAATTCCCTCCGAACCGGAACACATCATGACGTTATGGCGGTAGGAATAGGTAAGGCGGTGGTACCAATTCGGGTGAGTCGTTGCGAAACTTTACCACCTAGTAGGATGTCACGGTGTTAGTGACGGTAAGCCTATGCTCGCCTTTTACGAGCTGCCTAGTACAGGAAGGCAGATGGTCTATTCTACAAAGGAGCCCGGACCATCACGGGAAAAGCAAGCGCCCTGGGCCGTCTTATGAATTTTCGATCAGGTCACGTGTGCTGCGAGTTTTTACCCATTCCAAAAAAAAGAGCGCAAAGCTAAAGAAGCGTTCACTTAAAAAATTGTACCAAATCCAATTCTCCCACGCAAGGGCCCGTCAAATAAAGAAAGACATTACGGCCAAACCAAATAAGAGTAATTCATAAAACTGAGCAGAGCTTTTGATATGAAAATATACATAATCCGCGCCACGCGCTCGGTCGCCGGGAGATCAGAATGTTTGTTGTCCCGAATTTATAACATTGGACTTTTCAATATTAAATTTATTAAAGCTTAAGTTGTATTATAAATAATTTATCGATGTTATAATTAAAATTATATTCTGTTTTGATCTTGCCATATTATAGGTTAACACTTATGAATAATTTATTGCATTTGTACAGATTATAGCTTGATGTATTCTTTTTTCTGGAATGCAAAATACAGATTTATAATGCTAAATTCCTGAACCTGGTTTTTAATGTGAGAATTTAGCAAACAAGTACAAGGCTCACCCTAAAGCACGAGAGAACCTACTATAGACTATAGACACCATAGATGTTACAGGTGTATCCCTGTCGCGTGGCCATGTAGTTAGGTCTATTTTTCTAGACTATTTGCTACCTTATGGTCCAGAACATGACAGAGTCATTATGGCAGCAGGAAGTGATAAGGCCTACCTGTGCCACTTGCTAGACAGAGCTTTACCACCATGACCTATTTAAAACTAGCTGTTGCCCGCGGCCTTGCCCTAATAGTTTAATGGTCCCACGGGAGTATTTTTTAAAAAAAACTATCCAATG
>NJDD01000077.1:265544-286315 GCA_002245505.1 Calephelis nemesis | reverse complement strand
CTTTACAGCATCATCAAGGTTTTGAAAAAGGTAACAAAAAGTGTTTAACAAAATGTACGTTGACCTCTTTTTAATATACGAGTGTCAGTGGTTGAAGTACTGCCCGGTTGGCGATAGGCTTGTCCCTATCACATTGTGGGACTTAGTGTCTTCGGCTAGTCGTGGGTGCCTTAGTTACAATACCGTCTTTACCATAAGGGCACACAGGGCCTGTGCCCAGAGCCCCTATACTCAGAGGGCCCCGAAAGACCCTTTATTAACCTTAAAACTTTCACTCACATTTAACCATAAAATATTTTGGTTGGGTGCATTATCTTTTTCTTGTTGCCCTAATTCGGGAGCAATCAATTCCGCAACTTAAGAACAACTAAGTAATTTGTCAATAATTATGAATATAAAAAAATGTAAAGTTTGATTTGGGCCCCAGCATAATCTAAAACGGCCCTGCTTAGTTATGCCTCTGCCTACCTCTTCGGGGATATGGGCGTGAAGAAGTAAAAGTGTTAGGTACATAAAAACATGCACAATGTGTTACATCAAGTGCCAATGATGAAAAGTGTAAATGCCAAATTAAAAAACATTTCACGAATTCTATGTCAGCTGTTTAACCGTTACTAAGCAATTTATGAAAAAACACCGAAACTTGTTCAAAAGAATGTAACAAAAGTAATAGTGAAGTAATAGTACATGACCAATGAGTGATGGGACATGACAGTTTTATTACAGTATTTAATGGTCTAATTAAAAAGGTATGTGAGTATAATTATACGGTTAAAGAATATGATCATTATACATTTTGCAATTGACCTTTTATACTGTGAAGGCGTTTTAATTGATCTTATGTCATTGCATGGTCTGTTAATAATTTTATCCGAAAAAATGTTTTTTGAAATTACAAAACAATCTACCGGTAATAGCAACCATATACTTTCTTGCTGCTTTGCAAATTGCTTGATGTTAAGGTATGTATGTACATACATAGGTACATACGTACATATCTTCACACCAGAGAGTAGGCAGAGTATCGAGTGCCAGACCTCACGATCCTGACAAACCTGTCTGGCTTCACATTCATAACCCTTTTCATACAAACACGCCGGTTTCGGAGTCTCTTGACACTAACCTCGGATAATATACGAATGATCTGATCGTGGAATGGTTACCTTGGTCTCCCCGGATACTTACATCAATCCGCATTCGTATTGTATATCTATAATGTCAAGATATGGTGTAGTAGTAACAAAAAAATATTTTTGTATGATTTCAATCTAAAGCTGGAATTTGGTCTTTGGGGCAATAAACTCATTGGTCAACCCATCAAATACAGTGGCAAGCATTGATAAAAGGGTTTCGGTATTAAAATACGGCCCAGTAGTTAACAAAGTCAAGGTCACAGTACTTGTGCCATATGAACCTAAAATCTCCAGTTAAGGCTTAGCAGAGTAATTAGACAAAAACCAGAGCAGGGAGACGCATCTATTGACATGAAAAGCCAATTGTCACTTACAGATGTACTGGAACGTTGCTCTTCTCTTGAGCTCGGGAAGTTAGATTTTATAAGTGTCAACTGGATATTCGTCTTTTGGAACACTGTAGTGTCAAACACAGACGTCAGTGTGGTTCAGTGACAACATTGTATACGTAAAGCTATCATAAAGAGAAACTCTCTTTAATTAAAAAATGTCGCTGTTAACCAATAACAAAATTCAGCTACAGAGTAGTTTATTAAAATGCAAAATATTATTTAAAATCTATCAGAACATGTAATCGCTGACGACAATTATTGTATTACAAATACTTAAAACTAATTAAAAATAGAATCATATATTCATCATCATATCAATATCAATCATCATAGATTTTAATTTTTCAAATATCGCAAAAAAGGGCTTCAATGTAATAAACATAACTGCCCATTTTAGAAACTGGTTAAATAAAAAATCTGTGACTGATGAAGTCCTAGTTCCCTTGAGGCCCTAATTATAGTATCCACTGTATGTACAATTCCACCCTATCAAAAATTGAAATAAGGGACAGTCGAGTGGTTGCCGAAAGGAACGCAGTATGCCCTTTGCGAAATAATTGAGTATAGATCCTTGGTAATTACGTGTAAAATAAAACATGTATGAAATAAAACACGTGTCTTAATTATTATATAAAATTTTAATTTCGTGCCGTAGTTTAAGCTCAGCTCATTAAAAGCGCCTACAACGAAAAACGTAGCAATAAAATCAACGGGCCTTAATGTCACCTCTTCAGCCAGGCGTTATTTTTTAATTTTAATCGTTACTAGTTTAATGTTATAGCGATAGTTTCGTATAAACGTTTTGTTAGAAACTTGACAGATTTAAATGCAACTTGACAATAATATAATGTTTGCATCAGATTATGACACAGATTAAAATTTATAAAGATTTTGCATACCTAATAATATGAGACGCAGTCGAAGCCGCGAAGTTCTTAAATTTGTGTTTAGTTTTATAAAGTTTACAAATTTGATGTCAGAGTTTTTTTTATTTTTGTGTATTTTAATAGGACGGCAAAGGAATTAAAGACATTGATGCCACCTATGCATGCATGGAGCATGCCAGAAGGCACACAGGCATTTGGACATTATTAAAAGAAGCTGGTGCGCTATTGTTTAGTTATACTTTGGTTCTAGTTTGCTTTATTTATACCTACTTCAGTTTAAGTTTTAGCCCTGATGATGCTGTTATATATGCGAAACCGGTAGGTTATTTATAAAACAATAAATTATAAGTGATAAGTCGCCTCTGTGGTGTAGCGGTTCAGGTGTTGGAAACTACATGAAGTCTCGGATTCGAATCCCGGGTCGGCCAACAAAACAAAAATTATGTTTTTCTTATTTTCTAATAAAAATAAATGATGCTCGGGAGTGGATATGTGCCCGGTTGGCGATAGGCTTGTCACATTGTGGGACTTCGTGTCTTCGGCTAGTCGTGGGTGCCCTAGTTGTGTCTCTGCCTACCTCTTCGGGGATATGGGCGTGAAGATACTTTTCTTTTACTTTTACGTAAAACAGTACAAGTGTTTCTTCATTTAAAAATATGAAGAGTGTATTTATCATTACGAAATTGGTTGTTTGCCTTCCAATACAAAGTAGAAAAAATAATAATACCTATGAAATACGTGGGACAGATCCAAACAGAACGGAGGTCGCACGGTGAAAAAAATAAAAGTTGGAATACCGATGCAACACCTACCTTACCTTGTAAAAATGTGGCAAAAAATTTGGAAGCATTTAAAAATAGTCGAATCCGCAAAAATCGTCAGACGGTTCGAGCTTCTTTTTAATAATTCCTCAACAAACTACTATTCGTTTGATTTGGTATATCCAGGTATAATATTATAGGTATGCATAAATACATGGCGATGAAATTAAAAAAAACAGCGTTCTTATCAGAAAGCATATCAAGTAATTAGACTATAAAAAATTGCATGCTTTTATCACGGTATTTCTTTAATTTTCGAATTTATAAAAACAATTTATCTTGCTTCCGTGTTCAATACATTCATACATACTCAAATACATTTTTCGAAAGTCAACAAGTAAAAAAATTCTAAACACAGTTCTTTTATCAAAAAATAGATATAAAATGAAATAAGTAGTAGTAGGTATGTATAATATTTGATGATGAATATGAATGTTTTGTAAAGTAATTGACTGTACTCTATGTACAAAAAATAATAATTGTGATGAACAACTTTGTCTTTTTGAAGTTCTACTGTTTTTAGTATTTTAGAAATTAAGTAAACCAATATAGTACTGGTTGTAAATATTAAAAATAAAACATAATGTAACATTCCATGTCAAATGCGTTGAGTAAATGTATAGGTCCTTATTTGTTTCTTACTAGCTGTCCCGGCGAACTTTATTTGCCACATCCTTTTTGTATGGGAGAACTTAAGATGATATAATATGTTCCTGGCAGTTTTTCTTTTTCTTTTAACCTTTTAAACCTTCCCTAGACTTTTTAGTATTTTAGAAATTAAGTAAACCAATATAGTACTGGTTGTAAATATTAAAAATAAAACATAATGTAACATTCCATGTCAAATGCGTTGAGTAAAAGTATAGGTCCTTATTTGTTTCTTACTAGCTGTCCCGGCGAACTTTATTTGCCACATCCTGTTTGTATGGGAGAACTTAAGATGATATAATATGTTCCTGGCAGTTTTTCTTTTTCTTTTAACCTTTTAAACCTTCCCTAGACTTACACATATATGTCAAAACCAAAATTTAGCCAAATTGGTACAGCTGTTCTCGTTTTTAGCGAGACTAACGAACAGCAATTGATTAATGAAAAATAAATTATTTGTGTATCATTTACATATAATATACATTGCTAGCTGTTGCCTGCGACTTCGTCCGCATTTACTTAACAGTTATCCTTATATTATCACCAAATTATAAAAATCCCTATAAATATGAACTTATTATGTTATTCTGATATCAAATCTATATTACTGCAAAGTTTCATAAAAATCCGTTTAGTAGTTTTTGCGTAAAAGAGTAACTAACATACAAATATCCTTACAAACTTTCGTATTTATATTAGTAGGATTACGTATAAGATGAATAAAATACTTGTGAAAATTTTTATTTATTAATAATCTAGAGTTTACTGACTTAAATTTGCACAGTAAAAACCGTTGGATATAGCTTGTTTAATACATGTGTTAATAATAAAACAAGCAATTTGTAATATTTAACTCAAAGATAAAAATGTCGTTAGTTTCTTTCCAATTGTTTCTGTATATAAATGAGAAGGGTTATTACTTATATTAACGAGTATATGTTAATTTGAATAAACGTTTGACATAAACGTCTGGCCGTTAGTTAAATTTAACGAAGCTGTTAATTTTTGATTGACGTTTAGTGACGATTTCAATAGTATTTAATGTTGAGCTCACTACTTGTATTCATGTGTATTACATGTTCAGTGATAAGGTCCAATTAAACGTTTCGTTGGTCTAGTCCAGAGGTACCCAAACTCTTAAGATGGATGAAATGTAGTCTTTGGAAGGAATAAAGAATGTATAAGTTTTGGAGGGGTTTAACAAAAAAAAATTTGTAAAATCCTTCATTTTTTACGGGCCACAAAGGTCCTGTAAGCCTTTTTTTATCTTAAATAAAATATGTTAAAAAAATTAGAGTTATTATATGTCACTAAAAATAAAAGTAAAAAACCTTTATTCATTGTAAGTATATACTAATAATTAGTATACTTTTCCTATTTCATTTTGTAAATTGTTTCATTACACTTCTGATAAATGCTTTCAAAATATTTTGTATGTACTTTTGCAATTATAGAAAAAGGAAAACTTTTAAAGGACAAAGAGTGACTCGAAAAACTTTCAAATTGTCCGAGTTTTGTGTAATATCGTATCATGTCATTGTAAATTATTTCATGTTGCTTTGCAAGTATAGAAAAATAAATATATTTTTTAACTATTAGTATTTAATAAACAGTTTTTATATTGAATTATACGAAATATACATCGGTGAAAAGGTTTTAAGTCTCCACTCACATCTCTATGATTTTTTAAGCCCAAATACATTGATTCTTTACTTAAAGGTCTCCAGATACTCCGCTGTTTCAAATAACAAAGAACAACTTTTAAAGGACAAAAAGAGACTCAAAAAAACGTTCAAATTGTCAGAATTTTGTGTAAAGAGGTTGTCAACCTCTGTCATTTTATTATTCAATGTTGCTTGTGCAAATAAAGGAAAATAAACATATTTTTAACTGTTGGTGTTTATTAAACAGTTTTTAAATTTAATTCTACCAAATACAGTAAAAAGGTTTCTAGCCTCCACTCGCATCTTTATGATTTTTATAAGAACACATTCATTGCAACTTATAAAGGACAAAAAGGACTCAAAAAGACTCAAAATCATATTATCCGAGTTTTGTGTTAAGCAGTTGTCTACTTCTGTCATTTTATAATTTTATGTTGCTTTTAAAATAAAGAAAATTAAACATATTTTGTAACTATAAGTATTTAATAAACAGATTTTAAATTGAATTATACAAAATATACATCGGTAAAAAGGTTATATGTGTCCACTCACATCCCTATGATTTTTTGAGACCACATTCATTGCTTCTTTACTTAAAGATATTCAAATATTCCAATGTTTCAAACAACAAAAGAACAACTATTGAAGGGCAAATAAGGACTCAAAAAAATTATCAAATTGACCGAGTTTTTTTGCGATGTGGTTGTTAACCTCTTTCAATTTATTATATAATGTAGTTTTAAAATTATAGAAAAATAAATATATTTTGTAACTAAGTACCTACTTATTAAACGGTTTTCAACAGAATTGTATGAAATATACATCGATA
This sequence comes from Calephelis nemesis, assembly GCA_002245505.1. Lineage (NCBI taxonomy): Eukaryota > Metazoa > Arthropoda > Insecta > Lepidoptera > Riodinidae > Calephelis > Calephelis nemesis. The sequence continues at coordinate 279,941 of NJDD01000077.1, read as the reverse complement.
GAAAGGTTTTAAGTGTCCACTCACATCTCTATGATTTTTATGAGACTACATTTGATTCTTTACTTCAATATATTCAGATGCTTCGCTGTTTTACATCACAAAAAACAAATTTTAAGGCACAAAAATTAGTCCAAAACCTTTCTGATTCTCCGAGTTTTGTGTGAAAAGGTTGCTAACCTCTTTACACAAATATCGAGTGTCAATTGAATCGTCAGTATCAAAAAAATATAAAAAAACAAAAAAGCGAAAGTAAAGTATTGTCGATAGGATAAACGTGATTGCATCCTAGCGGTATGATTTACAACCTTTTCTCATTAAAAATTTCATGAAAATCAGTCGAGCTATTTTAGTAGCGTTTTGCTAGTGTTGGGATTTTATACATAACACGAAACTTACTACTCATTACTATTGTATATTAATCTCATGTATGGTTAAAATATAGATAATTATTGTAAATACGTTCATATCTTTATACCAAACGCCTTACGCTGAAAGCTGAACGTTGTAAAGAAACCAGTCTTCACTAAATAGAAATTCGCAGATGATTCGTATTTGACTGGTGATGGCTTTGTAGCCGGTAGATTTGCACATAATATTATGTCCTTAGACCCGACCATAAGACAGGGTAACAAATAAGCAACTTTGGTCTACTGTCAGGAAAGCCGCATTCTTGTTCTTTTGTGTTAAACAGCTAATTTAGAATAAAGCAAATATTATTATAGGTACTATTCTGCAAAGGACCAATATTGGGATGTGCAAATATTTAACAAGCTTAATTGTATATTTTTTATTATTATACTATTTATATATTTTACAAAACTTAGTCAAAAATATATTTATTACAATACCATTTATTAATTTTAAAAGATTTATTACCATAAGCATTTAAAAACTTTTCATAATTGATGTGTTACTTCTGTCAATTTTGGCGAATACAATTCAAGATTTAAAATGTATCTGGAACAATTGAATCAATGTTAAACTTTATTTATAGGCTTCTCACCTCAGTGGTCGGGGTTCGGACACCTAACGCATGACTGGTACAAGATTTATAGCAATTATTTACCTTCCACTGTTGTTGGACAACGCACTCATCCCATATTTTATACACTTATTTCACGGAATTCGACCACATCGCCTTGGACAGTATACACGTAAGCAACATCTTAATGTTTACTAATGAAATATTTCGGAATACATTGATTGATGACATTGGAGATACGGGTTTTGTGTATCTTCGTATTATTCTATTCATAATTCTCTCAGTGGGGAATAGCTGCGTTGGTGGCTTCACTATTGTTGTTTTGGCAAACATTTGTGACTTTTTTGCATTTAAATTTCATGCTTATTTGGATAAACATTGGCTGGATTTCCATTAGAGTGAATGATTAAGATGTCGAGTGCTGGAGGTAGGGAGTGGATGGGGGACGATCTCCTGGGAGTGTGAATCCCCTAGCGCCGGAGTATGGTGCGTTGCTGGCAATTAGCTGCTCTGTCTAAGCATTATCTCTGTATTAGCTTGAGTAGGGAACTCCGCAGACATTTGTATTGGGTTTCATATACCTTTAAATCAAGACACACTATTATCACCCTTATTACAATACCATTGAGGTGAATTTAGCCTGCATATTAAAGTGCATTCGATGAACATTGACTATAAGTATTTCGTGTGACGAAAGATTGATTTCTTAGTAAATGCATCCTACTGTGAAATTTGAATAATAATAACTAATGAAGTCTTCCTTTGTTTGTTTATATCTAACGTGAATTAATGGTTTCTTAAACTCATAATGAATACGCAGACGTTTTTGATCTTAACTTTCAATATTATCTTGATAGATGCCTTAAAAAGTTTTTAACAAAAATTCATTTATAAAAAAAAAAGGTTTTGAATTAGTTTAGAGTGTTTAGATTGTTGAGTTTCAATACATTTTATTATAAGTGTAGCAAACTTTACACATACGATCATAAAAAATATGCATCGAAAAAATATTTCTCGAATTGTTATAGTATTGCATTTAAATAAATACCCAGACCCAGAAATGCAGACATCTAAATGTTCATCACACAAATGCCTGCCCCCGTCGGAAATCGAACCCGAGCCTCGCGATTCGTCGATGCAGTTAGACGAATACGCTAGCCACTCGACCAACGAGGCGTATTTAATAATAATTAGTATATAAATATAATAACAAAAAAATATGCATCAAAATTATTTTTCGAATTAGTTTAGAGTGTTTAGAATGTGAAATTTCCTTAGTTTTTTATCGTATGTAGAGCAATCTATATATACATGTGATAACAGAAAATTATGCATAAAAGGAGTGATTTTTGAATTAGTTCAGAGTGTTGAGTTTAAATAATGTTTTATTATATGTAGGTATAGCAATTTATACCCATAATAACATAAAATTGTGCATCGAAATAGTTGTATTTTGAATTTTTTTGAGTGTTGAGTTTAATTACAAAACAAAAACATTAAATAGTTTTCCGAATTAGTTTACAATATTTAGAGTCTTTAGTTTCATTACTATTACACTACAAAAATAGCAATCTATACATATAATAAAACAGTAATAAACTATATTTGTGCGTGAAATATTTTTAAAAAACAAACACTGTTGAGAATTGTCTACATGACACAAAAACTAAAACTAAGTTTGTGCATAAAATATTGTTCAAAACAAAATATTTTAGCGTATTGTATACATGACAGAAAACCCAAAATAAGGGTTATCAATTTTTTTGTAAGTTTCTCTGTTCACTTTGAAAGCAAAAACTAAAAATTTCTACCAAATTTTGTGTACTAGTAAGTTCAGCCCGAAGAGAGTTTGCAAGAAAATCACTTATATTTATATCACTATTTACGAAAAGTGAAGTTTTGTAAAGTGTGTACAAAGTCGCGGATAACATTTAGTAAATTGTAAAACTTATATTATTTACCTTAATAATACAGTTCTTAAGCTATTGCTGGATACTTCAGCAGTTTGCATAGGCGCCAAATATGCAAAAATTCTTAATACCCATTCTTCAATTATTAATCCTTTGATGCGGATTCAAATAAATTCAGCCTAGGAACACGGCAATGGCAGAAACTGACGTTAGACAGAAAGTCATTTCAGCACTCAAATGACTTCTAATTGACAATAATCCAAATTACTACTTGTAGGGATAAGAATCTACCATCTTACTTTTTCCTGCCCCATAATTACAGGGTCATGTGCCGGAGGTTAGAATAGCCGGTGGACTACAACTGGTCAAACAGCTACAAGAGATCTACAATATCTATAATCACTAAAAGCCTAATCTCTTACCATCAGGATAGCCAAATACTTGAACCTTTCTTATCACATAAACTAGTTTAACCCAATAGCAGATGCTGTTATCACATCCCTAAATCAAAGTTGCGCTAAAAGGGCAAAAAATCCCAAAACTGGCTTGAAATGACACTCGCCATTGCAAACTTAATTATGTTAGTATGCCGGGTGGGCCCGGATACGACCCTTTGTGCCGGGTACAATCTCATTGTCCCAGGTTTGACTCTGGCCCCCCGCAACGATCCGCCGCTTATTTAATGCAACGCTGCACACGTAAACATCTAAATAACTTTTGTGTGACATTCTTCCCCTACCCTCTAATTTCACTAAGTAGCCGTATCTTTTGGGGAAAGCTACACTCGGTGCAGATTTCCTCGAGATTGATATAGTTAAATTAAAAACAGCGATGTTTACCATTTAAAATTATAGATAAAACGAGAGGGTTATTTTTTACTTTCAGTTAAATGTAATTTTAACCGAGTTTAAAAAGTATGTTCTCAGTTCGCCTGTATGTTTTCGTTTCTTTTGTATGTTATGAAATTACTTGACTAACAGCCAATCGATTTTGATGGTTCGTTTTTAGAGACAGGGATACTTTTTATTCTTAGTTAAATGTTTTTTTAACCGACTTTAAAAAGTACGTTTTCAGTTCGCCTGTATGTTTTCGTGTTTTTCGTTTTTTGTTACGAAATTACTTGACCAATGGCCAATGGATTTTTATGGTTTTTTTTTAGAAAGATAGGTCATGATTCTAAGTTTGTTCCACATTTGTTTTATCATGATCTAGGTAAGTATAAGTATCTTCACGCCCATATCCCTGAAGGGGTAGGCAGAGGCACAACCAGGGCACCCACGATTAGCCGAAGATACTAAGTCCCACAATGTGATAGGTGGTTAGCCTATCGCCAACCGGGCACATTTCCAATCCCGAGCAAATTTTTTTTATTAGAAAATTGGAAAAACCCAATCCTCTTTTTGTTGCCCGACCCGGGATTCGAATTCGGGACCTCACGCAGTCAAGTCCAACAACTGAACCGCTAGACCACAGAGGCGATTTATGATGATCTAGTTTAGAATTTATTTTATTTAAATTAATATCATTTATGAGGTCGTCAATATTAGTGAAATAATTATGCCTTACCAGCTATTACGCGCGGCGTTGCTCGCGTGGTGCCACAAAAAAACATACAAAAGTTTCATATTATAATATTAGTGGATTAAGTATAACTCAAAAACTACTAATACTTGATAATAATTTTTATTTTGGATCATTTCGAGAAACATTGTTATCCCCGTGTTGGTCCGGGCTCTTTTGCAGAGTAGACCATCTGCCTTCCTGCCAGGCAGCTCGTAAAAGGCGAGCACAGGCTTGCCGTCACTAAAACCATGACATCTGACTAGATTCGGAGCGACTCACCCGAATTGGTACCACCGCCTTACCTATTCTTATCGCCATAACGTCATGACGTGTTCCGGTTCGGAGGGTAAGGTAGCCGGTAAACTTATTTTGCTCAAAGCCTAACATCCCGACCTCAGGCTGGCAACGTACCATTACCACCTTTGGTGTTTCTAGGCGGAGGGAATTTCTTACCATCAGGAAATCCACCTATTTGTTTGCCTTCTAATATTATAAAAAATAAGAAAATAATCTTTCAGAAAAATAATTATCAAATTGCATATCTAAAATAGTGAAACTTGACGCTGGACTGCCTCTGCCTACTCCACTAAGAATTCGGCGTAAACATACATGTATATTCAAATACTTGGTGTTGGACATTCATCAAATTTAATTGCAAGACCCCAAGTAAACAATGTTAATTAGTTTAATTACCTATAGTAACATTAACCATGTTATTCTTTTGACGGTAGAACTTGTGCCGCCATTTTGAATTATGACCGCATTAGTTCGAAATCCAGAGATAATAATAATATTTGAGACTGTATAATATTACAATAAAGATAATTGTACAACTTTAAACTCGCTGTGAATGTAATAAATAAGCAAACAATAAATTCCAAATAACATTTGTACTTTTCCACAAATTTATATTATACTTAAGCCAACTTTGCGTCAATAACTAACAATCAAATACAGATTGTTAAAAGTGAAGCAAATTTACTTAATTTTACTTAAAATGGTGATGTTTTACGAAATGAAACCGCTTTTCTTGAAAGTAATGTACAGTGTTAAATAATGTGTATTGTCGAAAAAAAGTATGAATGCAATGCAGTTCTACAAAGTATCTCCACATCCATATTCCCGAAGAGGTAGGCAGAGGCACAACCAAGACACTCACGACTAGCTGAAGATACCAAGTCTTACAATGTAATAGGTGGCAAGCCTATCGCCAACCGATGTCCGGTTATTATTCAATCCCAGGCAACGTTATTTTTATTATAAAATTGGAAAAACCAAATTTTCTTTTTGTTGCCAGACTTGGGAATCGAACCCGGGACCTCACGAAGTTAAGACCAACACCTAGACCATAGTCATGAAGTTTGGGTAATATTGAAATCACAATTAATGTTATTAATAAAGTATATTCTATTAAATGCCGACAATAAAATCTATACAAGAAATATTTTGGGAATGATTGATTTGTCTAAGTACAACATATAGAAGAATATTTGTTTTAAATAAATGGTAAATGAATAAGCACTACACTGTTCTAATGATAAGAGACAACAGTAGCCTATAGACACCATAGATTTTATACCTAATGTGTAAGTCTACTAGTCTATTACTAGTCTAAGTAGGGTAGCCGCTACACACTGCATGAATAATAACCTTATAAGGCGGTGGTACCAAAGAGAGTCGCTGTGAAACTCTGTCACCTAGTCAGATGTCACGGTGTTTGTGACAGGAAGCCTGTACACGCTTTATACGAGCTGCCTGGCAGAAAGGCATGGGGTCTATTCTGCAAATGAGCCCGGACCAACACGGAGACTAATCAAGATATAATATAACAATAAAGGGTTAAATTTAACTAATTATTTAAAATGTTTTAGTAATAAATAATTAAATTTGTTATAAATATAAATAATTGGCTTAAAAGTTAAAGCATATGTAATTAAATAATATTTTGTATAAATATTAAAATACTTGAACACCAAAATATGGTAGAATATGTTAAATATATTTGAATATTTTTGTAACATTTCATTTACACACATATTCCGCAAATAAATGATATTATTTCTTTCTTTCAACCAAGGTTGAAAAAAAAAAAACTACTGTAAGTCCTAAACAATAGATCGTCCAAACCATAGTTCAAACTCTCCAACGTCATATTACATTAGTGTGAACAAAAAATATAACAAATCACAGTTCTGACATAAACTATTCATTACGTTGTTAACAGAGGCATCAAATGAAAATATATTTCTTATTTAATACAAACGAAGCTCCAGCCTCATTCACTCACAGCAAACATTTATCAATCTTTTTTCGCAGATTGAAAAAATAATCGATCTCATTCGAATGACACGGAAAACGACCGGTTTGTCGTACCAACTCTCACAACTCGTAAACCATTTTTTTCACTTCCTACTCATAATAACACATATGGCGAACTAAATTATGTTACCTACGTTTAAACGACAGCAAAATAAAAATGTCCAAACATTTGTATACATAAAATAAATTTATCATCCCCGTTTCGTCAAAAGGAAGCTGCCGTGCACACATGGGGGTCATCAAATCCCAAAAGTATTATTTTTTCAATATCACCTAATGTGATAGTGAATTTCTACAATCGAATGTTCGCACCGCGTGAAATCAGGTCTTTGTGAATCCAGATCAGTGTGAACAGACAGACATACACGTGTATGTGGGCAGAGGGTGAGATAGACGATACCTGTCAAAATATGACGAGTTTGCTCTCTACAGATGTCTCCATTGTCACAGCTAATCTAATTTTGTGTTGTCGAGCATGAAAGTGTATAGTGTGCGATTAACACATTTTCGTAACGACTGGAAGGCTGTCACTTTTGCGTAATCCGTGACAGGAGATTGGCAGCCGGGGTGTTTGGCTGGTTGGGGATCTGTCCGTCCATGCGTGGATTGCGCAGATTTTGCTATCTAAAACACTACTCTCTTTAATCAAATAAATCTATTCCCATGAAGATTTTGTGTTTTGCCTGTTTTGGTATGTCTGGATTTGGTAGTATCTCTTGTTTTTTGGTAGAAAAAATAACCTGAGGATTTCATAGAACAAACTAAAAAAAGTAAAAGTAAAGTAAAACATATTATATCTTAACCCGAATATTAAACACTCGTTAAACACGTGTTTTAGTAAACCTTTCTAAATTTACGTTAAACATGTTAAGTTACGAGTAAGTTAAGTTAAACATGCGTCTAAAAATTTTGTGATACGGCTGGTAATTCTTATGTCCGTCTGTTTAAGTTTGACGTGTCTGTGTGTAATTGTGTGTGCGTATGTGTCTTATTTTTATGATATAGGAAGGCAAACAAACAGACGGATTTCCTGATGGAAAGAAATTCACGCCGCCTAAAAACCCTAAAGGTGGTAATGGTGCGTTGCCAACCTGAGACTGGGATGTTAGGCTTCGAGCAAAATTAAGTTTACCGGTTACCTAACCCTCCAAACCAAAACATGTCGTGGCGTTATGGCGGCAGGAATAGGTAAGGCGGTGGTACCAATCCGGGTGAGTCGCTGCGAAACTCTACCACCTAGTCAGATGTCACTGTGTTAGTGACGGTAAGCCTGTGCTCGCCTTTTACGAGCTGCCTGGCAAGAAGGCAGATAATCTATTCTGCAAAGGACTGATTCTTTTGAACGGATGGAAAAACTTCGATGTGGATTTTTATATTTGAAACCTAACTTGATCAATGTAGTCCTTACTCATAAAGGTTTGGTTTACCAACTATTTGCCAAATATAGTATCTTTTACTCATAGCAATTGTGTCTGTAAAAAAAATAACTGATACTTCCTACTGTCGACTATTGGTCATATTTTCAATCGTTAATTGTCTTTATAAGGAATTACATATCGAACAAACATTTAGTCATTTTCTTTAAATATCCAACAAAATAACCAAATTGATCTAGCCCTTATATGAGAAAACTTTAATATGCTTGTGTCATGGGTCTTAGCCAATTATATCAAAACAAAGAAATACTCAAACTGACATGAAAAACTTAAATGAACAGCGAATCGGAAATTCAAACATTTATTTATCACACAAACGTCTGCCCCCATCGAGAATCGAACCTGAGCATCGGCTGTTGAAATTAGGCGTGACAGTAACCACTCGACCAACAAAACAAATATTCTACTTGTTCTTTCTCATGCCACTAAAAATTATTTATTTCTGAAAAGTATATTATGCTTATTCTCATTCGAGTGTACGTTTTTGTAACTTTCTTCTTGTAAAAAATTTGAATCCTGGGGGAAATAAACTGAGAACACCTTTAAGAAGAGCGTCAGTTCCCTCGGGATACATTTGTACAAGCTGAACCACATCGCATTTAAAAAACAGTGAACCGTTAACAAAAATGAATAGTATACATAAACCTCCCTGTGGTCTAGTGATATTATTAACATTAGGTCTTGCGTTTGATTCCAGAGTTGGACAACTCTATATTTTATTTTTCAACGTGGCCCGGGATAATTGCATGGCTGGCGATAGGCTAATCGCAACAAAGATTGACTTCCATAACGATTTTTTTATGATATTGGAAGGCAAACAAGCAGACGAATTTCCTGTATGTGGCTAATCCTGGGTGACCTAGTTGCAACTTTGGTCACCTTTTCCAGGATACCGATAAATAGGTTCGATTTGAACGTCCTTATTTTAAGTGTGGTAATGTAATTAAAAATGTGCATAAATGTAATCTTCGCACCAAAAAGACTTGACTAGACGAATTTCGGCATAGAAATAAATAAAATCCACGAAGATGAAAAAATCGTTATTAAAATCCGCACAATTATGAATTTGAAAGTCTGTCTATGTATCTGTATGTTTATTGCGATTTCACACATATACGGCTATACCACTTACGATGATATTTATGATACATATAGATACAGGTCCGAATTCAAACATAGGCTATTTTTGAATTTTGAATGGATGAAAGTTTGTATGAAAATCGTACCTATTCCATGCTAACGAAATCACGGGTGAATACATTGTCAATAAATAAAACTGAAAAAAAAAGTAACTTTACGTTCATATCCCCGAAATGGTAGGCAGAGGCACAACCAGCCCACCCACGACTAGCAGAAGATACTAAGTCCCACAATGTGATAGGTGGCAAGCCTATCGCCAACCGGGCACTTATCCAATCCCGAACAACATTTGTTTTATATTAAAAAATTGAAAAACCAAATTTTCTTTTTGTTGCCCGACCCGAGATTCAAACCCGGGGCCTCATGCAGTCAAGTCCAACGCCTAAACCGCTAGACCACAGAGGCGGTGAAAGATGAAGAAACCCAAATGCGTTTTATGATCGCCTTCGGTTGAGTCAATAGCAACAAAAATTTACCGCCTCATTAACGACCTTAAATATGGGGTTTCCCTAACCGATCCACCGTGGTAATTATTCACAGGGAGTAATGTAATTATCGGTTTCCGTTATACAAATCTAAAGACTGAGGTAAGTTATAGGGCCAAAATACAAGATATTTTTGAAATCTGCCATTTTTGTTACACTTGAGCTATTTACATTATTTTATAACACAATTAGCGGCTCGTATATTATACAATATAATAATATATAATATACATAATATAAACCTTCCTCTTCAATCACTTTATCTGTTAATGAAACCGCATCAAAATCCGTTGCGTAGTTTTAAAGATGTTAGCATACAAAGGGACATAGGGACAGAGGAAACGTCTTTGTTTTATACTGTGTAATGATGCAATAACTTACTTTACTGTTCATCAAATACAATTAAATCACGAATAGATTAAAATTAGTTTAACAATTAAGTAGTACATTAAGACATTAAGGCAGTCTTATGGTAAAATCAGTACATATATCTTCTAGATCGCCTCTGTAGTCTAGCGGTTCAGTTGTTGGACTTGACTGCATGAGGTCCCGGGTTCGAATCCCGGATCGGGCAACATAAAGAAAATTCGGTTTTTCCGATTTTCTAATAAAAAAAATGTTGCTCGGGATAGGATATGTGCCCGGTTGGCGATGGGCTTGCCACCTATCACATTGTGGGACTTAGTATCTTCGGCTAGTCGTGGGTGCCCTGGTTGTGCCTCTGCCTACCCCTTCGGGGATATGGGCGTGAAGATACTTTTTTTTATATCTTCTAGGCTTCAGAAATATTAACAACTATATTTAGGCACCTATATTCCAATATACTTGTGTGTTTGGCTATATATAAGTTAGCAATTAAGTACAGAAAGGCGGTCTTAGTGCGAAATGAGTAAGTAATATCATACCTGGGCTTTAAAATTCATTTTAGGCTTTTAACTACTATCTCCTAGATTATATATAAGTAATTTCTTAATATGAAACTAATATTTATTGTATACCAGATGCAAATACCACATCCATATAAATTACCATTTAGTATCTTAGAGGTAGCTCTTAATACCAACAATATCTAAATCTCTATTAATATGTACGTGTTGCAGACCATCTTCTAAACTTTAAATTAAATAACGTATTCTATCAAACAAATTCTTTAAATACAATGATTACATTGTATCTGTTAATTTGCTTTAAAGACATTCCCAACACTTAAAAATATTTTAAAATTACAAAATCAGGGATCTCTTTACTATTCTTGTCTTTTAACGAAACAGATTTCAACAAATAAAATTCGTAAGTATTATTTATAAAATAGTACATGTTAATTTTATTTTTATTTAATAATAAAAATTTAATAAATTAACATGAGTATTAGCCGCCTCGAGAAACAGTACTTTTATCCAGACTTGATAAATGTTGTGATATTTTCTGTAATTGTTATGTTATTAATATCCCATTAGTGCTGTTTCATAAATCATGTTATTACTTACAGAAAAATAAACAGAAACGCTGGAATTCACCAAAATGCATTTTTACGATCAACCTCGGTTTTGTCAATAGCAAAATAAAAATTTGCCGGATCATTAACGACCTTAAATAGGGGTTTGTCCTAAATGATCTACTGGGGTGATATTCATAAGGGATAGTAACGTAATTACTGGTTTATATGCCACTCTATCTACCTAAACTAGATTAATAGGAGAGTCATTTTTTTAACCACAATAAAATCAATACCTTAACAAAAAATCAGTATGCGAAAATTCTTTACCGTGCACTCAATACAAAGAAATTATTAGTATACAAAAACTTAATTTACAAAGCCACTTCTCTTACAAAGTAAGTAATTTATTAGTTGTTCCCCTTGTTGGTCCGGGAGAATAGACCATCTGTCTTCCTACTAGGCAGGTCGTAAAAGGCGAGCATAGGCTTACCGTCACTAACCACGTGGTGGTAGAGTTTCGCAGCGACTAGCTCATTGGTACCACCGCCTTACCTACTTCTGCCGCCATAAAGTCATGACGTGTTCCGGTTTGGAGGGTAAGGTAGCCGGTAAACATTTTGCTCGAGGTCTAACATCCCGGCCTCAGGTTGGCAACGTACCGTTACCTTCTTTGGTGTGTCTAGGCGGCGTGAATTTCTTACCATCAGAAAAATCCGTCAGCTTGTTTGCCTTCCGACAACAACCATTATGTTGCTAATAACTCATTAGTCCTATTTGATAAATCTTATTGTCCATAGCAGAAAAAATTGCTGACGTATAACTCGTCAATTTTGATCAGGAATCGAATAATATGTTGTTAGTAAGTCATTGCTACTGTTTTACAATATACCAAAATAAAATTTGCCAACTTATAAATCATCAATTTCGTCCAAGGTTTATAGATATTATTATCATTTTCTTAAGATTTTTTTCAAAAAATTGTTGCTAATAACTATCATATTAGCTAGTTTTTAACTCATTATTCCTATTTGATAAATTTTATTACCCGTCGCACATGAAATTGCCGACTTATAACTCGTCAATTTTGAAGAGGCTTTATAAATGTTGGTATCAATTTTACAAAACTATAGGCAATAATGTGTTGTTAATAAGTCATTATTACTATTTTGTAATATACCAAAATAAAATTTGCCAACTGAGAAATCTTTAATTTCATCCAGGCTTTATAAATATTGCTATCGATTTTATAAGATTGTTGCCAATATTATGTTGCTAATAACTCATTAGTCCTATTTGATAAATCTTATTATCCGTAGCACATAAAATTGGCGTCGTATAACTCGTCAATTTTGAAGAGGCTTTATAAATGTTGGTATCAATTTTACAAAAGCATTGGCAATAAAATGTTGTTAATAAGTCATTAGTACTATTTTACAATATACCAAAATAAAATTTGCCAACTTAAAAATCATCAATTTCGTCTAGGCTTTATAGATATTATTATCAATTTTTCAAGATTTTTTTCAATAATTTGTTGCTAATAATTCATTAGTCCTAATTTAAAAATCTTAATGGCAATACCAAAATAAAATTTGCCGACTTATGAATCATCAATTTCGTCCAGGCTTTATAAATGTTGTTATAACTAACATGTATTAACTAACATGATTATTGCCAACAATATGTCAATAATAACTCGTGAGTACTATTTTACGATATAGCAAAATAAAATTTGCCGACTTATAAATCACCAGTTTCATCAAGGCTTAATAATTATTACTTAGTATGGTTTTTACAAAATTGGCAACAATATTTTGCTAACAATTCATTAATTTTATTTTACGAATCTTGATGTCGACAGCAAAATTAAATTTGCTGACTTTCAAATCACCGTTTTTGCCAAACGTTATAAACATTACTATCGCTTTTATAAACTTATTGTCAAAAGTTTATATAGTAATAAAAAACCAATAATCAATCCTTTTTTATAAATCCAATAATCAAAATCTGTAACAACAAACAGAAACGCCAAAGAAGACCAAACGCATTGACTGTCCACTTTGCCTGTGTAGATAGCGAAATAAAAATTTGCCGGCTCATTAACGACCTTAAATAGGGGTTTCCTTAACTGATCTGCCGTGGTAATTATTCACAGGGGGTAGTAACGTAATTATTGCTTGGGTAGCCCTTTTTCCTTGTCTCCCCCCCTGCTAATCACCCAGCGCCTGGTGTCGATGACGTCTCGCAACACTACGGTGACAGTATTTTAATATATTTTGGCGTCGCGTATGTAAATCGCTATGCAGCTGCTCTTCTTTGACACGCCGCGCGATTTGTAACGCTACATATTACAGTTTGTCATTGAAAATTCAAGTTTTTTTAATATTTGTATGATTGTATTTATATTTAATGTGTCAATAATAACAAATCGTTTGAATGAATCGATGCGATCCGGTGTTTGACATGAATATGTATTTATAAATAAAAACAACTTTGCCTGGGATTGGATAGATTGGACACTTTCTAAATACACTACACACTTTCTAAATAATTATATATAACTGCACCAGAAACATCTGTGGTGTATCAGCGACGGTTGTCTTGTCCTGGCAAGAAAGCTGCCTGTTTTGAATAAATTTGTTAACAATGGCACTTCGAAAAATTTATTAAATTATAACAGAAGAAATGTTAAAAGAAGATATTTTTACATTTTATGACAAAATGCAAACGTAGAGAATCTAATTTTATTGATAAGTCTGTGGATTCAATTATTTTCTATTGGCTTTATTACAAACTAGCTCTCCCGGCGAACTTTGTACCGCCCGTTCAGTTGGTATGGGAAAAATCAAAATGTTATTACGTTTCCGAACAAACAATGCTCTTTCAATATAGTCTATGGCTGTGAATGACATTGACATTCGTTACGCGCGTTTTTTAAAATATGCAAAATTAAATGTATATTTTTCAATGTTTCTGAGAGATTTTCGTAGTATTTTTTTCGGTAAGAACCTTTTCCTAATAATAACAAATACAACAGAAAAAGAATTAGTAAAATCGGTCCAGCCATTCACGCGTGATGCCGTGACCAAGGAAAACGGGTTTCATTTTTATATATACCTAGTCT
>NJDD01000077.1:218604-265444 GCA_002245505.1 Calephelis nemesis | reverse complement strand
TAATATTTTTTTATTTTTAAGTGTAACAGTATTTATGGCCAGACTAAGTATAGATTTCAACTGACAAAAAATACTTGTAGTTTTCCAAAATTCTTCCACACGACCTCCTTTACCCATTATAATATCATACATACATGCATAGTATTCTTACAACGTTTATTATTTCGTCATATTATATTTTCAATGATAAAGAATTTGCCATCGGAAAGCTATTAAAAAAATGAACGATGACGAAGATGAATGATAAAAGAAAGAAGTTTATTTATTTTATTTTATTACACTATGTGTTTTTATTAACTTATTAATTTTTATTTAATATCTTCTTTTCAGTTTATTGCTGATATTATTTAATTTCATAAAAATTATACATCGGAATAGGTGAAAGTAATTAATAAATGCTCGTAAAATAAAAACTAATGAGCCTATTTGAATCAGTTTTTTAGGACCAATTCGAAACTATTCCGCATTAAACAAAAAAAGAATTACGTAAATCGGTTCATAAACCCCGGAGAAATAGGTGTAGATACATAAAAAAATTGAGAACCTCCTTATTTATTGAACTTGGTTAAAAAACGAAGTTAAATGTTAAAACTATTTCGAGCATAGTAACGATTTTGTTTTAAAACATAATTTTATATAAAAATGTTGTAAGATTTATTAGTCTTGATTAAAATGTATTTCATACAAAGAAAGCGTTAAAACGTTCTTCACTGTATTTAAACTGACGCAAGATAAAGATTTATACTTGTTAAGAAGTTGTTCATCTTCATAAGGCTTGACGTTTCATTTCTGTCTAGGCCGACAAGTGCCAGGGAGGGCACCCCAAGACCCCTTGTTATGCATAAAATTTTGTCGTATTACTTCCAACTTTGCTATTATTTGACAGGACGAAGTTGGAAAGTTATTTTGTTATTAAAATTTTTAGCCGCGAAGCTGCCAAGCCTAGTTCGAATGCAAATTAGAATTTAATTATAAAGCAAGAACTTATTTGATTCAACAAACCTTCTGAATCCAAGGATTACTGTCGGAAACTCGTTAGACGTTTCTGTGATTCGCGCTTTGTGATTCGAAGAGGGGGGAAGGACAAAATGTGATTTGAGGATAAGTATATTAATTTCTTTACCCTCCTCTCTCAGCAAATGTACAAATGCTTTTCCATAAAGTATGTACATTGTTTAATAAAGTGTTGTGATGTAAAATATTATTAAGGCAATGTTCCTCGTGTTTTATATTATGGAAAAGTTTTGTGATGTATGAGTGTTGTGTGATAAAAATGTTCGGATGTTATGTGTTCTTGATGTTAACATGTTTAAGGGGTTAGCTTTTGTTAATAACTTTGCCCGGATTTTAATCGATACAATAAGCCTTTTAGCTTTTATTTATAACTTTGTCAGCATTTTAATTTCTAGAAAGCGTGTTTCTAGCTTTTGTTTATATTTTTGCCCACATTTCAATCAATACAATGCGCTATCCTGCTGTCACGCTTGACCACAGAGGCGAGAGACAGAACCTTACTTAGCACAAACATAACATTACATAATATCCATTTACAAGAAATACTCAATAACTTCGAAAAATCATCACAAATTTCGAGATTTTTATTGTCACCAAAGAGATTGTCTCCGTTCCTATTAGCGATAAACTAGGATTAGGTATCTTGAAACTGAAACACTGCAAAAGCGACCACTGACGTACTTATAGTATGATCACGAGAAGTTGAAATAAATAATTATTAAAACTATACCCACTAATGAAAAGGATTTAGTACTTTGCTCCTTTTTTTCGACTAAAGGTATAAGCCAAAGTGAGCTAGACTTGAACTAGGGGTCTTCGACTCATGTTATGCTAAACCATCAAAAAAAGTAGCTCAGTTGGTACTATTATAGCTCCTAGAAAAAAAAAGAAAAAAAAGTATCTTCACGCCCATATCTCCGAAGAGGTAGGCAGAGGCACAACCAGGGCACCCACGACTAGCCGACGACACTAAGTGCCATTATGTGATAGGTGGCAAGCCTATCGCCAACCGGGCACATTTCCAATCCCGACCAACATTTTTTATTAGAAAAATCCAATTTTCTTTTTGTTGGCCGACCCGGGATTCGAACCCGAGACCTCATGCAGTCAAGTACAACACCCGGACCGCTAAACCACAGAGGCGAAAATATCCTAGAAAATATCTCTAAACTTAAGTCAGTTCCATCCGCTACTCGCTTGAGTCTTCCGACTGCTTTGAATGAAGTCGCAAGTGCAGCTGGTTGTAGGAGAGTTATGATCACCATTAATTTGCAACAATGTAGAAATTAAAATGTAGTTAACCTTAAGCGTGTAGCGAGGCGACTAGCGAGCGAGGAGGCGGGATAAAACATCTGTCGCGACAAAATTAACACAGACTCGAGGAACTGAACTGAGCTGCTTCGATCAATACAAAGCTCTAGATTGATGTAGTGGTTGCAAAAAACGCTGAAATAAAACGAGTGTTTTTATTGTGAATGTTATAGATCTTTTTAAATCGAATTAATTGGTTTTAGTCTGAATTTTAAAATCCTGTCACTTGCTAGTAGAATAGTCTAGTACTTGGAAATGCTAGATAATGAAACCCGGGAGAGTTCTATATAACTCGTTTTGACAGAGCTTACATTTTAATTTTTTTTATACCAGTCTTCAATGTTGTGTTCTGTTTAAGAAAAGAGAAACTCACTTGATGGAGCAAAAGTCTTAAAATTGTAGACTCAGTTCGGTCTTGAAGTGACTGGAAGTGCACTTCAGTGCTAGACCGTATAAAAAAAACCTGGAGATAGGTCTTTTTATAATATACATCTGTGATACTTATATTTACATCCAATACGTTTAATGCGCATTGGCAATGATTTTTCCTTAATATTAAGCGTCGTGTATTATACAATGCCGTAAGTTTATTTACTGGCTGTCTGTACAAGAATATCCCAGTCCAGTATTTTCTAATATTAAATAATTAAATTAAGAGACAAAGGGTTTTAAAGGGCCTTAGGACACACACATTATACAATAATATAATTTTCATATGTTTACTTACAAAAATGTTAAATTGTCATTAGAAACGGCATTTTAGATATTCCAAAATTGGATGGACATGGGCAACGTTAACATATTTTTTGCAGTTTTTTATGTTTTTATTGTGCAAAAATATTTTAAGCACGTGAACCGAAAAAACCGAGTCGTTAAACGTAAATCTCAAACATTGTTATCTTAAATTAGTGTAGAGGGTCACCGATATAATATTTGTACTATCTTCTTTAAAAACTTTTTTAAACCGCTCACACTTATTCTAGTCAATTATGTATCAGTGCATTGCTACGAGTAATTCCCGACTTGAAATGAGCTCTAAAGCTTCTCTAAGCGCGACACCAGCTGTACTAAATACTAAATTCCGCGTTGGTACGTTTTAAAAGTAATCATTCCTAGCATTTTACGAGTATGGTCCGATTTCGCAAATTTGATTCGACTGTAAATTATTAATTACATAAGTAATCCCCTTGATTAAAAGTTATGAATTTAAAAGCGTCAATTTGGTTACGAAGATATACAGAACAAATTTACTATAGAGCTTTTTATGAGTTTTTTTATTCCATTGGTACTTTGATTTATGGTCTATTTGAATAACATATCATATCACTTTCTAATGAAGCTTGTATCTAATTTCTTTGATTAATAGGTTTGAATTTTGCATCAAGTCGTTATTTGTAAAGATCGTATTCTTTAATGTATTATACTTTTCTATTGTATGTTTTTCATGGTTTAGTTGTTGAACTTGACTGCATGAGTTCCCGGGCCCGAAACCCGGGTCGGACAACAAAAAGAATTTTCCAATTTTCTAATAAAAAAATGTTGCTCGGGATTGGAAATGTGCCTGGTTGGCGATAGGCTTGCCACCTATCACATTGTGGGACTTAGTGTCTTCGGCTAGCCATGGATGCCCTGGTTGTGCCTCTGCCTTCGGGGATATGGGCGTGAAGATACACACACACTTATGTTTTTATTGCGCAATTATGTAATCTATTAACAATAGTAGGTTTATGGTTTGTTTCAATAACACAATAACATAATTTCTATTTTGGTTATTAAATTTGATGGTTTGAATTTATTTATTTAAAAACATCTAGTTTTTAAAAATACTTAAACCTAATTTTTTGATAATTTTTTAACGAATTAATATTTACAACGAATAAATTTTTCACTTTTTGAATAACACGCGAAAATACTAAGCAAGTCGATCGGTAGTTTCACACGAGCCAGGTAAAGATTATACCCAGGTGGGGATCTGTCGCCTCACCTATTCCTGTCACCATAATTACAGTCTTATGTTCAAATATGAAGTGTAAATAAGCCGTTAGACTCGTAGAACAGACCTAGTATCTTAGCCACAGGACAGCGACATGCTGCTATTATCCACGGTATCTATCAGCTACGTTTATCTCTTGCCGTCTGGAGAGTCCATGAAGCTTTACACTACTGAAGGAACTACTAATAGTTAATAGGAATTACTAAAGAACTGATCATTTTCAAATATTGCTGACTCATTTCAGTGTATCGGTCTGTCTCTCTCTTTTTGATTTTGTTGATTGGATTCATAAAACTCTGAAAGAGAGGCCGGTACTTTAGAGAGAGTCAGCAATATTTGTAATTGTCATCAGTTTTTTTAGTAGTGTAGCATTCAGTAGTAATGCATGTAATTCATGGTAATGTTTGATAGTAATTCCTGGGAGAGTCGCTTGTTCACTATCATACATACAACAAAAAAATCTAATTACACTTGTAGTTTGTTCGAAAAAGTTTAAATTTACAAAACATCAAGTTGTTCAACAAAAAAACAGTAACAGTTGGCTCTCCTGGTTGAAAGAAACAACCATAGCGTATAGACATCATAGATGTTATAGGTGCGTAGTTGTCATATAGCTGAGATAATATGCTAAATGTGCAAGTCTACCCGCTAGAACCTTTTCTTAGGACTGGGACATAATAATCTCATATGGCTGCAGGAATAGGTAAGGCGATGAACTTGGCGGGATATGTACACGGTACTCGACCAATAGGGGTTTTGACAATTCATCTTTTTTAGCTTCATCTTTTTTGTTTTTGAAGTGAAAACTTTTGTAGCGGAGTTGCACATTTTTTAGAATGGTAAAAACTTATAAACTCGCGTCAGGACACGTGATCTGATCGAAACTTCATAAGATGACGCAGGGCGCTTGCGCGAAAAAGACGGCGCAGGGCGCTTGCGCGAATGTTCGTGTTGTCGTGTTTGTGTACGATAGCGCCATAAATGAATATTGTGTTCTACCATATAAATGATAGCTCTTTCATACTGATAATTAAAGCAGTTTCAAAATATCAAAAATGCACAACGTTAATATTCAAGTTTTCACTTCTGCCGGCACTAACGGAGAGAAACCCGTCGTTTTTTTAAACACAGACGGACAAATACCAACAAGCTTTTAAAATTATTATTTTAAAACTAAGTTGTTAAAAAAGATCTAAATGTAATTTAATTATTTTCTCATTTTTATTCTGTTTATTGCTTTATGGTTTGTTTGAATAACACAACAATATAGTTTTACGATTGCGAAGTCCGTATCTGAGACCAAAAAAATGACCAAAGCGCGATTTAAATGAGTTAGGACCAAACAAACATCACCCAAAGTTGAATTCTTTTTGTAGACTTGTAAAACTTAAAAAGTTATATGATTTTCTGTAATTCGTTTTATTTTTATATGTTTTTTTTATGATATTGGAAGGCTAACAAGCAGACGGATTTCCTGATGGTAAGAAATTCACGCCGTCTAGAGACACCAAAGGTGGTAATGGTGCGTTACTAACCTGAGCAAAAGTAAGTTTACCAGCTACCTTACCCTCCTAACCGGAACACGTCAACGGCAAGCACTGACGTTATGTCGGCAGGAATAGGTAAGATTGTGGTACCAATCCGGGCGAGTCGCTGCGAAACTCTACCACATAGTAGGATGTCTCGGTGTTAGATAGTTGCCTGGCAGGATGGCAGACGGTCTATTTTGAAAACGAAACCCGGACCAAAACGGGGAAACTTAATATTCAAACTGAATCTAAAATCAAAGCATGAAGTTTTCATGATAAAATCTCTGATTTTTATAAAATATGAGGTAAAAATTGTTGAAGCTAGGATTCCATACATAAACTTTTTTATTCTAACCACTCAAATGGTTTGCGGATGTACGAAATGTCTAATGCGGGAAAAGCAGCGGGTAATAATTAGTATCAATAAAACTAAAACAATAATGCAACGACAAAAAAATTTATAAAATCCAATTTACGTTTTAGTTGGCAAATCACAAATTAGTTGTTAATTAATCAATATATAAACATGTTTTAAACACTACCTCTAATTCAACCTGCAGATAGATTTTAAATTACAAAAAAATTTACAACTTCGTTATCCATTAACTAAAATGCAAGAAAAGATTATATTTGTAAAGTGGCGAATAATTTATGACAAATGGTTAAAATGTTTTTTATTTTTTTTTCTTATCAAGCAACAGATGGGCTAAGGTGTAAAAATATTATGCAATTTAGAATAATATTTTGATTATAATTAAGTAGTTCCGGTGAATTTATACTTAGACTCGCTAATTTCGTCATTTATTTAACATAAGCCTTATACGGTTATAAATAAAACTTTTTTATCATAATAGCATCTGCGATATCATAATTTTAGGTAGTCATTTAAAATGTCTCAATATTTTCCCACACCGATTATGCAAGGCGACAAAAGGGCAACTGAAAATGGCGTACTACAGAATTATGAAAACAAATACACATTATGCGTTCGTACAAAATCTCGTACAACTAATGACGTTAAAAGCGAGGGGTACAATAACAATGTTGAGAGTCATAGTTCGAATACACCACAATATCCCGGCTAAGAACACCAAGCAACAATGAATCTTAGTGAATCATCCATTACTCGTTCACGAATGCATTTACTCCCTGTATTTCTAACAAAACCAGCAATGTGTGTGTAGTTTTGAGTTCCTATCGCATTGATGCGTGGATCGTAGTGTGGGTTTAGGAGTGTGTGCCAAAAGTTCAGTATGGCGCCCATAAATATAGCCATGGGGGGTCTCGCCTCGGAACAATAATGTTACATATGCACGTGTTAACATTAGCTTCGTACTTAATTCCTTGTTGTCCTAACTCACTTAAGAGGTTAAGGCTGTTATACGATGTTAATTAAATAATTACTTTAAATAATAACATGGAGGCTTGTAACCTACTTCCACTGTGCTGGCTTTTAGAGTATATTAATATTAAATTATACGGTGTTAATATTATTAGGTTTTTGTTTTGTTTTAAAGCGGTGTACATGCCGATCTAAGTTTTGGTGTATTTTTAACCGACTCCGAAAAAGGAGGTGGTTCTCAATTCGTCTGTATGTTTTTTTTATGTTTGTTATGCGATTACTCCGTTAATAGCCAACTAGTTTTAGCGTCTTTTTTTAGAATAATAGGTCATGATTCTGAGGTGGTCCCGTATTTTTTTTTCTTTGAGTTATATTTTATGATGCATAAATTTTTCATCTATCTTGATATTTTTGTCAATGTGACTCAAAAACTGTTAGCAAGATGTTGATAAAATTTATCTGCGACCATTTTGAAACCATTTGCTATCTTTCGAAAAAACTTATCAAAGACATCTTAATCATCAGCAAAAAAAGTGTCTTCACGCCCACTACCTGTAAGAGGTAGACAGAGGCACAACCCACAAATAAAGATAGTGAAATGTGATAGGTGGCAAGCCTATCGCCAACCGGGTACAAATCCAATCCCGGGTAAAGTTATAAAGTTATTTTTGTTAGATAAAATATACGTTTTCACTTTTTTGTTGTCCACACGGGAATCGAACCCGAGACCTCAAGAAGGCAATTCCGACGCCGAACCGCTAGACCACTAGGTGTTTTAATATATATCAGCTGATATATTAAAGAGCGGTTAAAACACAGGTGGGGCCGATGGAATTATTGGTAATAGGAAATCTGACTAAACTGTCAACTACAATTCGTTACTTGTACAAGGCTTAAGGTTTCTCCTAAGAGGGGATAGGGCATAGATCATCACGAGGGTACAATGTGAATGAAATGCCATATGTTGAAGATAACATCTTGTCAGTCTCGTTTCACGAAGCTTACTTTTACTGTCAATCATAATGAAAACACAGTAGAACTACAAAAAAGTCGACTCCAATTTCAGTAATTCATCTACGTATACAAAAATTTGGTATTTTCAACGAATTTCTTGGTTTTTTGTCATAATATCTATTCTTAATGACAATGGGCCCTTTTTTGTACGCTTTTACCAAAAAAGAATTAAATAGGTTCAGAAATGACGGAGAAATTATACATAAAAAATATGGAAGTCGTATATACTGCTTTATTACTTGAATGTCTATTAAAATAGAAGAATTGAAAAAAAAACAGCTTAAAGAAGCATTTCAGTTTCTCAAAATTTAGATACACCTTGTCATCATAATAGTTGCCAGAAAATAGTAGCATTTCAGAAAAAAAACATATAGTTTCTATACTTCTTTATAGTTCTATAAATAATTTATATCTTGGTGAATTTCAGATGTAATGTATTAATGTCACTTGTACTTTTCACAACATATTACATTTAACTAAACAGTCTCGCTATATAATCACTAGGGTAATTACAACAAAACTGAACTAAGATACATATCTTCAAAGTCCATTGCGAGTTACAAGGTAGGCAGAGAATTCTAAGTGGCAATGTTGTACAGATCTGCATAACTTCTTCCACATTAGTAACTCTACATACAAACAAACCGGTTTCGAGTCTTCATGAGATACAATTTATTTTAACGCCTCGAAGAAGTAAGCAGATGTACCTCTGGCATGTATCAGGGCACCCACGACTAGCCGAAGACACTAAGTCCCACAATGTGATAGGTGGCAAGCCTATCGCCAACCGGGCACATTTCCAATCCCGAGAAAAAAAATTACATTTAAAAATTGGAAAAATTCAATTTTCTTTTTGTTGCCCGACCCGTGATTCGACCCAGGACCTCATGCAGTCAAGTCCAACAACTCAACCGCTAGACCACAGAGGCGATTATGCATTGGTATTTAAAAATAAATATTACTGCACACCCGGGATAGTTGATGTACAACACTATACTACCAATGGTCTTTTTATTTTTGTGTTTTAAGTTCTATACATTTAGTACATCACAAACAATGCTTAAAACCAGAGTAAATCCAGTTGATTTTCAATTATTATTTGTATATATTGGACATCAGGTTTTAGGTTTTAGTGAACATTCGTCATGGTAAAAAAATATAAATGGTTACGCAGTTTACAAAGGAAATTTCACAGGAGCATTTGATGTTCATTAATTTTGGATAAAAATGTCAACTCTCATTAATTGGGAGTAAGTACAAATTCCAGAATGGTCTAATAAAGATTTATGACCTTTTGGTTTTAATGGCCAGAGAGGGCTCGCCCTCTGGTTGATCCTGTCACTCGTAGGCCGCAGGCGTACTTCAAATAGGGTTGTCAGGTACGGCGAAAAAGAAATTCAAAAACTTTAAATTTTTGATGCACATTTTATAAAAGTACAACATATTGTGGGTTTCTGTATAATTTGCTTTTTTAAATGCGCTTAACTTGACTAATAATAATAACGCATCAACAGTTCGAAATAGGCATAACAAAATTCGTTAATTTAAAAATCCTCGGATAAATAAATTTCCTTGAAAAAATTACACAACCTGATAGGACTCCAAAAACCAAAATCCGAAAATATATC
This sequence comes from Calephelis nemesis, assembly GCA_002245505.1. Taxonomy (NCBI): domain Eukaryota; kingdom Metazoa; phylum Arthropoda; class Insecta; order Lepidoptera; family Riodinidae; genus Calephelis; species Calephelis nemesis. The sequence goes on along the minus strand of NJDD01000077.1, from coordinate 255,613 downwards.
ACCTCAGTTTGTTCATCACACAAATGACTGAACCACCCACTGAAAATCGAACCCGAGCCTGGTGGGTGGTTGGTGGTGTTAGGTGTGAACGCTCACCCCTTGATAAACGAGGCAGGCGAAATAATAGCGATTGCCTGGTAGGTGATACAAACGTTTTATTAAAGAACTTTTACTTTTATTAAGTTTTCATAGTAGGATTACTTTTGCTTTCATTTTATTAGAAATACGTTAATAATATTTATTTCTTGTAAAAGATGATGGTTATATACCTAAACTTTTACAAAATTAACAGCAGTCCAAAATTAAACTATCCTATATATAATCATTATTCTAATAAGCCTCCCTGAGCTTTCCTGGTGCAAAAGTGCCCATGTCATTAGCAGCACCATCACTTCGGGTGGCAAGTTAAAACAAAATTATTTTTTGAAAAAAAAAAACATTACGACAAAAAATACAATACTATGCCAATTTTCTACCATTTGCCAACCCTAATTTCAAGTGACTCTTGGTTAACTGAAATGTTCAAACGGCCGCAGGGTTTCGTCCTTTACATAAATGTTTCTTTTGTATATTCTTTTACATGTACCACTTTTGTATAGACGGTGGAGTAGTGAGCACGTGGCGTTTGAGGGTACTTGGAAACATACGAATGTTTTTAATTCATTCCCTTTGATGTTATTTATTTTTGATAATTCTTTTTGACAAATTTGCTGTCCTCATTAGTGAGGCATTTTGTTTTCAAAATGATTTACTACATAGTATAAAACAAAGTAGCTTCCACTCTTTCTATGTCCTTTGTATGCTTATCTTTAAAACTTCGATACGGATTTTGAAGCGATTATTTTAATAGGTAAAGTGATTGAAGATGAAGGTTTATAGGTATAACCGTGCGAAACTGGGGCGGGTCGTTAGTTTCATTATAATATATTATACAGTACGAAACTTAAAAACAAACTCATGTGACGACTCAAATATCGCTAAGACTTTAGACTATTGAGAGGAAACCATACTGAACATACAAAAAGTATGTATCTTAACGCCCATATCCCCGAAGAAGTAGGCAGAGGCACAACCGGGGCACCCACGAATAGCCGAAGACACTAAGTCCCACAAGGTGGCAAGCTTATCGCCAACCGGGCACATAATATATAATCCCAAGAAATTTTTTTAATAAAAAACTAGCGGCCCGCTTCGGCTTCGCACGGTTATGAGATGGACATATAAACTTTCCTTTTCAATCACTTTATATATTAAAAAAACCGCATCAAAACCCGTTACTTAGTTATAAAGATTTAAATATACAACGGGACATAGTGACAGAGGAAGCAACTTTGTTTTACACTATATACTAAACCAAATTTATTATTGTTGCTCGACCCGGGATTCGAAGCCAGGACCCCATTAAATTAAGTCAAACACTTGGACCACTAAACCACAGAGGCGATTATACATATCTTCACGCCAAGTCGTGGTAAATAAAGTTGTTTTGTAAAGAGTCTCCGAAAATGGCGATTTTGTGGAGGACGCCAGAAAGGTCTGCAAGGATCGTGAGATTTGGCACTCAATACTCTCTGCCTACCCCGCAAGTGACTTGGCGTGAAGATATGTATTTACGTATGAAACGGTTTTCAAGTACCAAATGTCATTATTGCTACATAGCTGTCTAGCTTCCTCTACGTACATATACTCTTTTCATACAAACACCCCATTTTCGGAGACTTTTGACTTAACCCTCGGATGAAACCCGAGGGATTTCATCGTGGAATGGTCTCCCCGGTCTACATCATCCATCCACATTCGCATTGTATATCTGTTTTGTCAATCTGACCATAGCAAATAACATATAATAATAATAATAATAATAATAATAAAGCAATTTTGGGGACGGCACGTATTGTGCGGAGGTTCCTCACTCTGTCACCCTGACCACTGACGGTTTAGTTGTAAGACCACCGTTTTTGGTAACCTGTTTTTTATGTTTATATTTTTAATATTTTTTTGTATTAAATGTATAAACGTAGAAAATAAGAGGAATTGAGAATAAATGATAATAATATCCCTGGAAATGTTACACAAATTGAATCTAACCCCAAAATAAGCAAATTATATGCTTGTGTTAAGGGTGTTAGTCAACGATATTAATATATAAAACTACCTAAATAGATACCAGAATAAATTTAATAAACACCCAGACCCGGAAATGCAGACATCTAAATGTTCATCGCACAATTCCTGCTCCCATCGGGAATCGAACCCGCGCCTCGCCGTTGGTCGGTGTAGTTAGGCGTGTATGCTAGCCACTTGACCAACGAGGCTATCAATCGTTACATATATCTACAAATACTTGCAGGTTGAAGCACTTTGTCCCATAAAATACATATATTATGGGACAAACGTTTGGATAGCGCGGACAAATGGATATAACAAAACCGTTCAATATATTAGTAAGCTAGTCCTTATTCTGCTTAATAATTTATTTAATCCTTTATTGCACTAAAATAAATGTACAAAGGCGAACTTAATGCCAAAAAAGCGTTATCCCCCAGTTTACCCTGGGTAATGGTGACAAAACACACATTAAGTCAATTTTAAAGTGCATATTAGATACCAGCTATAACATGAATACCACTATTAGTGACTGCTATTCTTGACTCCTAATCTAAAAGCTAGTTTTTAACGTAGGATGAGAGCGTTTCCTAAATATAGGTGACGTTAATATGTACATACGTTTCTGTAACATTTTCGATGCTTGTCACAGTTGAAAACCCTTTTTACTATCACTGTTTAATATGTCCCCGTGTTGGTCCTGTAAAGTAAAAATAACAAAAGGTTATGGCAAGTCAACCTTCAAAGATAGACATAATACACGATAGTACTAAGTTTTATGGAACTTTTTTTAAGGCGAACATTTTTTAAGCCGTTTAAACATTGCACACGGCGTAATCTCTAGAAATATATTTAAGGGTTCTGGAAGATTCTGGCCATTATAATCTGACACATTTAATATGTCCTTGTCCTATAATATATGCGTGATTGAAGTTTTCCTGCGTAGAATAGAGCTTCTGCCTTCCTACCAGGCAACTCGTATGAAGCGAGGAAAACTAAATTGGTTATTACCAATAAGATCACAGGTGATAAATAGCCGTGTTGCAATGCGACCGGAATAGTAGTCAACCGCTCAACTTCTTCCTGCCACCATAATGTCATTATCACATTCCGGTCGGGTGGGTAGAGTAGCCTGTAGAATTGCACAATAATTGGTCTAACATTTCTGCCACAGGACAACGACGCACCTATAACTTCTATGGTGTTTTTAGCGCCCGTTTGTGTTTTTTTATCACGATAGCCGTGTGCTTTTCGCTATTTTATCTCATAAAAAAGTTTATCTTTTAGATGTTAAATATCTATGCAGAGCTAATCGGAATAACAAAACTGTGACATAGAAATAATATTGTGAATATTACTAATATTACCAATATTAATAATTAATATTACCAAAACTCTTTTAAAAAGTATCTTCACGCCCATATCCCCGAAGAGGTAGGCAGAGGCACAACCAGGGCACCCACGGCTAGCCGAATACACTAAGTCCCACAGTGTGATAGGTGGCAAGCCTATCGCCAACCGGGCACATTTCCAATCCCGACCAACATTTTTTTTAATTAGAAAATTGGAAAAATCCAATTTTCTTTTTGTTGGCCGACCCGAGATTGGAACCCGAGACCTCATGCAGTCAAGTCCAACACCCGGACCGCTGGACCACAGAGGCGATTGAGACCACAGATCTTTTCTTTGTTGCTGATTTGATTACTAAGGATTTTTGGGTTACCAAGTTGACCTTTAAACCATTTTGGAAGTTTAAGAAATAATTTGTATTAGATTACAATAATAATTACAATAAAACTAACTACGCATAACTAAGTTCACATTTTAATTTTCTTAAAATTCATATATATTTAGTTGGTGACTTTTATATAAAAATAAAATATATTACGTATACCTAAGCAATAACTATGAATTACGAATATTACTTTGTATTTCCACCTTCTATTTTTTGTTTTTAAGCAATTAAAAAATTAGGCAGAGTTACAAACAGTACATTTCTTGCCGAAAACACTCAGCCCCACAATAATGGTAAGCGTATCGCCAACCGTATACTTACACATCAAGTCACGTATTCAATAGAAACTTGAAATAACACTTGTAAAACCCGGGGATCGCACCCAGGACCTCATGTTTAAGCAATTAAATGTGAAAACCTAATATTACTAGCGATGTTAAAAATAATTGTAAATAATTGTAAAAAAAACGTAATAATTGTAATTGTGCAAACAGGAGGATTCTAGCGAGCGACTTTCGGGAAACACCTAGTCTAGTATTCAATAAAAATAATAAATATTCCCAAACAAACAAAATAGACGAATACCAAAAAGTTCTATTTAAATAAAACTTAAACTTTTCCTTCAAATTATTCATTTTAGAAAGATGCATTTGCCCTAAAATGATACATACAATCAAATTAATTTTATGAAGAACTAGCTGTTGCCCGCCGCGTTGCCAACGTGGTAATTGGTCCACATGAACATTTTTTCGGGACAAACTTTATCTTATATGTTAATTCACGTTACCCTCTATGTGTGTGCCAAATTTCATGAAAATCTGTTCAGCGGATTTTGCTTAAAATAGTAACAAAGAAACAAATAAAAATACAATTTTCGCATTTATAATATTAGTAGTCTAACACTTTATTTTATGAAAAGATAATTTGAATACTGCCTGTTTATTAAGGCGTGGCAATCAGCTCTTCGAGCCTACCCTAAACACCTTCTCTATTGACTTTCTTCCGCCACTTTCTTATTGAGTTACACTAAAACTTGTCAAGGAAATATAAATTCTATGTTCATAAGCTTAAAGCACATTTTCGTATCAAAGAAAACAAGTATATTTCATTTTGGAGCATAGTCGCTACTTCTTAAATAATAGAACCTCTTTGTAAAAGTTTCCTCCTTGTGCGGCATAAAGCATTTCTACTCAGTAATTAATATTCATAGAGGCTCGAGAGTTGAGTTTAAGGGGCGTACTAATTAATAAACTTATATGATACTTTTGTTTACAGTGTCATATCTAAAAAGGAGGGGATTTAAGAGGTTTAAAAATGAGTTTACATTGGTAGTTTTAATAAAACACTTCGGTTGTTAATACTTTAACTCATTGTTGATATAAACACAAGTAAAAGATGTTCCGGTAAACATTCTAAAATTACTTTTAATTTACAAAACCAAAACCCAGTAAAATTACTAATCGGTGTTTAGTTTAAGACAAATGTAAATAAATTTTATTTTAATAATAAATTACATTACATCAAAGGGGTTCTCTGAGGTCTAGCGGTTCGGCGTTAGACTTCATGTCGGGCAACAAAAAAAATTGAAAATGTATATTTTCAATTTTCTAATAAATAATCTATTGCATATGTACCCTGGTTTTGGTCATTGGTTGGCCATAAGCTTGCCACCTATCACATTGTGCGATTTAGTGTCTTCGGCTAATCCTAGGTGCCCTGGTTGCGGCTCTGCATACCGCTTCGGGGATATGGGCGTGAAGATACAAAAGAACAAAATCAAGAAACCCATTCCACTATTCCTGTTTTGTAATTTTAGCAAATATTGTTTGTGTACCTTTAAATAATACTAAAATTTAAAATTATTAAAAAAACAACTTTTTAACCAATTTTAGTGAATGTATTGTTATTTTTTTAATAATTGGTACTACTAGTAAATTTACAAAAGTGAGTCTTATTTTTATTTCATTTTTGTAAGTTAAAACTTTCGTTTGTTTTGTAAATTTATTACAGAAACAATGTGACTAATCTAATTAAAAGCAGTTTTCCTTTATGGTTAAAAAAAATCAAAAATTTTCCTTATAAAATTTACAACGAAATAGTTTTTTACTACTACATTTTTGATTGTTAAAACTTCCGTTTGTTTTGTAAATGCACAACAGAGATTCAATGTAGCTAATCTAATTAAAAGCAGTCTTCCTTTATGATTATAAAGGATTTTAAAACATCAACATTTTGCCTTCAACAAAACTGTACGATTGAAATCTTTATGATACTATAAAAGTAATAATTATTACATACACTAAAGACTGCTTTAAACGGTTTTTTGGTGTAATAAAAACGTATTCGTAAACAGCTAAGTTGAATGTAAAATCAGTTTTTTTATTACATTGGCAATGTTATAGAAGTTATTTCGTCATTGCTTTATTTTTACTTTGTAATAGCTGATCTTCTGGATTCGTTTGCGTGTATAACTTGTTTAACTGCAGGAACTTGTAAAATAATCTGGATAAAAATTAGGTTACGTCCTTCACTACAAAGTGTAAAAAAAAGCCGCTACCTCTATCCCTATGTGCTTTTGTATGCTTAAATCTTAAAACTACTCAACGGATATTGATGCGGTTTTTTTAATAGATAAAGTGATGAAAGAAAAAGGTTTATATGTATATTTTATACCCGTGTGAAACATAAATTCGAACCATTTATAGGAAGCAATTTTTTGGTGTAATAAGGTTTCGCCTCTACGGTCTATCGGTCCGGCGTTGGACTCGACTTCTTAAGGTCTCGGTTTCGAGCCCGTATCGGGCAACATAAAGAATTAGAAAATGTAAATTTTCAATTTTATAACAAGTTGCCCGAGATCGGATGTGAGACCGGTTGGCGATAGGCTTGCCACCTATCACGTTGTGGGACTAACTATCTTCGGCTAGCCATGGATGCTTTGGTTGTGCCTCTGCCTACTTTTTCGGGGATATGGGCGTGAAGATACTTTACTTTTAAGATACCGAACAAAACAAAAGCATTAAAGTCCTTTGGATATTGATTTTTGAAAAACAGCATTTTTGTTGTACAATTTAACTGGATTTTAAACGCAGTCTATTAAGTAACTCCCATATTAATTGTCTCGAATATCAAATTTCATCATAGTTAGTACAGCGGTTTAGGCTTAAAAGTGCAACAGATAAACAGACTTCCGAATTTATATTTGAGTATGGAGTATGGGTTGTAGCAAGATATAATAACATTTTTTTAATGATATGGGAAGGCAAACAAGCAGACGGATTTCCTGGTGGTAAGAAATTCACGCCGCCTAGAGACACCAAAGGTGGTAATGGTGCATTACCAACCCGAGGCAGAGATGTTGCTCCCGGAGCAAAAGTAAGTATACCGACTACCTTATCCTCTGAACCGGAACACGTCAACTGCAAGCACTCATGTTATGGCTATAGGCATAGGTAAGGCGGTGGTACCAATCCGGGCGTGTCGCTACGAAACTTTTACGAGCTGCCAGACGGTCTATTCTGCAAAGGAGCCCGGACAATTGTGACAAAAGATATATTAATTATTAAAAAGAGATACAGAAAACTTGCTCCTAGTTTTTAACTATAACAGACAATCTGTATATAAATTCTTCATATCACAAAGACAAGAATCGTTTAATTTAATTTGAGAGCTTAAGTAATTTGACAAAACTTCTGTAATAAAATTATCGAACACCGACCGTAGCTGATAAAGGGTGGGTGTCGGCTACGAATCGTATGTGCGACCGGACATAAGTCCCTATGTTAATACATGTGAAATGTAGATTACCCATAAAACTCTCAAAAGGTGCCGAGCCGTCTTTACCGAGACCGGTGTCACTGGACGCTAAACAAATGGTTTTAACGATAATTAAACATTAACATTTTATGTTAATATTATGTACACATTATTAATAAAAACTTCGAAAATTATTATTGTTATAATAGGTGTAATTAATTAAATCATAGTAGGGAATTATAAAAAATATATTCAAAATTGTTTAGAAAGTTAAAAATTAGTGATATTAATTTTATTATGTTTTTGATATTATGAAACCGAGTATAAATATTAATAAGTTTTTTTCTAACGAGGTTTTGATACCTAGATGACAGAGTACAGAAACGTCCATCTGTAGATACCACCATCGTACCCATTTCTGCCACGATAATGCTTAGTGCTCGTACTTAGTTTTGTTATATGCAGGGATGGATAGCCAATTTTCTTAGGTATACAGCCTAAAAATAGGGATTGCCACCTTCCATTGTAAGAACTGCTCTGTTAGGTCACTGTTTTATGAAAAAAATACTACAAATTTAACTGTAACCCGAATTTCTTTTCTAATGAGTTTAATTTAAGTTTAAGATAATATTTTTTAACGAAAAACAAATGAAAGGATAACAAAACGATTGGTCGCGTCGCATACGCGGAAAAAAATATACTTCGTGATTATCATTAAACTGAAAAAACGTTAAGTTATGTTATTAATCTTAAATTAATGGTAAGGAAGTTAGAAAGAAAACATTTATAAGAAAACCAATTCACCACATATGACAAAATAAAAAGAAAATAGTAATAGAATAAGAACTTAAAAACTTAAAAAAAAAAAAAAGCAGTAAAGATCCACCAAACGGGAATATCTCAACATTTATTGATGCGTGGTGTACTTCAATACTTCTGATGTTACGAGTTAACCTAACTAAAAATGTTAAAGATATTATATATTTAGTAAATTCAGTATTTATGAAAGCATGGTGTATCTCAATACTCCAGATGTTATAAGTCAACCTAACTAAAATTTCTGTTTTCTGTTAATATAAAAATTGCCATTAATCTAAAACTACATTAAACACTCACTAAACTGAATAAACTATCAGTGAAACTAATCCATTCAACAATGGAAAGCATACTATCATTTAAATATGCAGTACCAACAAACAAAACGACATGCATTATCGTTTTGCGGAAAAAAGGTTCCTGTTAGGAGAAGTAAATATGCGATTACTAATAAATTTGCATTGCTTATTCATCAGTGAAACGCAATCCCCTGCAAGCACTTAAGCACTTAGCACAAACATATCGATTCTCAATACCAAGCACCCCCGGGACTGACAATGTAAAAACGCGACGAAGCTGAACGCCGCGTGATTCACTTATTTGTTCTCGTGTGCGGTGTACGACTTAAACTGGGGTTAAAAGTACGGAGGGGTTGGCCCGATTTTATAATATTATAACGTGTAAGTAAAAGAGTCGCTCTTATCTTCAACACGAGGCTGATTCCTGACCACTTTAATGGGAAAAGCATGTTAGAATTAAACTAAACAAAGACGACGCATCAATTAGGGACACTCTTATTTTTTTTAAAGGACTTAACTTTTTGAAGCTTGTTCGTTGACCGAAATGCTCTCGGTTTATTTTTTACTGACTCTTTTGATTAGATCGATCTCAATGATTCTTGTATGGATTTCAATTAAGTTGATAAGAAGATAAGTGGGTGCAAACATCGGCATTTGTTGCTTGGAGATCTTCTACAAAAAATCGTCTTTTTTTATTCGTATTTTAAATAAGCCTTTGAAGTTTGTAAATTGGAAAATAAAAGTATGATTTGAATGAATGAAACTGAGATTTTTTCAACGTAATAAAACAGTGGCTTTTGGCAATTGATACTCTCTCCCTACCTAAAGTACCTAGTAAGGGACTTCGACTGAAGATAAGTCATTAATGCCCGGTTCCTATATTCAAAAAACGAGTCGTTTTGATTACGGATGGTAGTATTTTGTACGCTTAGTAAGATTACTAACAACGGTTGCTCGTTTCCGAATATTGATTGTAAACATTTTTTGAAAATATTGGTAACGCTCCGTTACTTTGGAACAAACTACGAATGGTTTAGCTGACGGATTACGATTCGTTGATTATAGGAACCGGGCATAAGACTGTAAACAAGCATACAGCTCTTCTCTTGGTAAAACATAACTCAGGCCTATAGACACAATAGATGTTATAGGTGCATTTCCATCACGTAGTTAGAATGTTAGGGGTATTATGCAAGTCTACCGGCTGTCATACCTTGGAACCGAAACATGACACTGTCATTATGGTGGTAGGAATACCTAAGGTCTGGTACTAATCAGGACGAGATACAGCACACCACTCTACCTCCTAGTAAAACTCAGTGTAACCAAGTCATACATTAACCATTTGGTTCTACCATTTATATTTAGTCATACCAATGTTTTTTCCAATTATTCTACCCGTTCACAAAGTCAGTGTTTTTTTATAGAATACTAGCTGCGCCCCGCGGTTTCACCCGCGTAAGTCCTAATCCCGCGGAAACTCCGGGATAAAAAGTAGCCTATATGTTATTCTGGGTCTTCAGCTACCTACATACCAAATTTCATCGTAATCGGCTTTGTAGTTTTTGCGTGAAAGAGTAACAAACATCCATACATCCATACATACAAACTTTCGCATTTATAATATTAATAGGATTAATAGGATGGCTAACTGGCAAGTAGGTTACTTTGATGGTTAGTGATCACTGCCGCGGTATCAACAATACCAGGGTGCTGATTAAGTATCTTAGTTGCCAACTCAAAATGGAAAAGTGTACATCAAATGACGTCATTTGTGTTTGCTATCTCTATTGTATTTCTGTTGGTCACTGGAGATAGCAAATATAAAACACGTCATTTGACAGATAATTGATGTACACATTTCCATTTTAGATGGCAACTCTGATACATTATCAGCCCCCAGGAGTGTAATATGCGCTTCCAGTTTCCGCTATTAAGAAATGAGCACGCTCTCTTTCAAAGATTCTGAATTTGCATCCGTTTGGAAATACCGCAGCTGCTGGTGTGGTATGGTAAAAAGAAATCTGGAGGAACGCCATGTATCAAAGTGATGGGAGTAAAACTTCAAGCTCTGTCACGAATGTCCAAAGGTGAAATATATTGGCAAGTGTCTTCACAACCATATCCCGGAAGTGGTTAGTAGAGGCAAAACCCGGGCACCCACGATCAACCGAAGACAATAAATCCCATATTGTGATAGGCCAATCGCCAACCGGGCACTCGGGCAACCGGGAAAACTAGCTGTTCTCGCGAAATTCGTTCCGTCCGTTCAGTTTGTATGGGAAAATTAAAATGTTTTCTTTCCTAGTTTCCTCACAATAGAAAAGGATAAAAAGTATACTATGTCCTTCCCCCGGTTCAAAGCTACCCCTCCACCAATTTTCAGCCCAATCGGTTCAGCCGTTATTGAGTCATAAATAGTGTAATTTTATAAAATATATATTGAAAATGTACATTTTCAAATTTTTTTGTTGCCTGACACGGAAGAAGTGAAGCTCGATGACGGACCGCTAGACCACGGTGGTAGTTATTACAACCTTCATTTCAGGAAACAAACAAGTTTACAGATTTCTTAACCTTAAAAAAACATACAACAGCTGTAAACTCGACAGATGGCACGTTGCCAACCTGAGTTGGGATCGTATGCCTTTCTTTAAGGTAAGTTACAGCTTATCTTACGAACTGAAATACTTCACTAAGTCCTGATGAGGAATAAATAAATAAATGTCCCTGGACAAGTCACAAAAGTTCAATCTAACTCCAAAGTAAGCAAAATTATAAGTTTGTGTTATAGGTTTAAGTCAAAGAAATACTTAAATATATACCAGAATACATTTAATAAACACCCAGACCTGGAAATGCAGACATCTAAATGTTCATCACACAAATGCATGCCCTCGTCGGGAATCGAACCCGACCCTCGCGATTCGTCGATGTAGTTAGGCGTGTATGCTAGCCACTCGACCAACGAGGCGGCGGCGGTGTTTTTAGATACGATAAAATCTAAATAAAAAGTATCTTTAAGACCCTATTCCCTAAGAATCAGACACAAGCAGGACGCTCAAGACTAGCTGAAGACTCCTTTGCAGAATAGACCATCTGCTTTCCTGCCAGGCAGTCCGTAAAAGGAGAGCATAGGCTTACCGTCACTAGCAACGTGACATCTGACTAGGTGGTAGATTGGTACAACACATTCCTGCCGCCATAACGACATGACGTGTTCCGGTTTGGAGGGTAAGGTAGCCGGTAAACTTACTTTTGCGCGAGGCCTAACATCCCGGCCTCAGGTTGGCAACACACTATTACCAGCTTTGGTGTTTCTTACCAATTTCTTATCAGGAAATCCGTCTGCTTGTTTGCCTTCCAATATCATTAAAAAAAGACACCAAATCGCACAGTACCTATATTAAATGACAAGTTTGATCAACCGCTTATATATCCAGTTCAGAGCAACATTATTTTAATAAGAATTAAAAATACAGATTTTCTTTTGTTGCGCAACCCGCGGATCGAACTAGGGACTTATGAAGTCAAATCCAGCACAGGACCGCTAGACCACACCGGCGATAAAATCTTCTTTATAAAAATGAGCTATAAAAGTCATGTTTTATCGCTTATTAACGCCTAATAGAGAGATATTATGATATAATTTATACATACGTACATATCTTCACGACAAGTCCCTTACGGGGTAGGCAGAGAGTATCGAGTGTCAGACCTCACGATCCTGAGTCCTGACAATCCTGTCTGGTTTACTTCACATTCATTACCCTTTTCATTCAAACACGCTGGTTTCGGAGACTTTATGCATAATATCCGAGCAATCTTGTGAAATATCAACCTTGGTCTTCCCGGTTACCTACATCTATCCACATTCGCGTTGTATCCTATATAATATATATTTAATAAGAGGCTTGAGTTACTTAAACTACTTTTTATAGCCACATCTACAAGGGTTTCCATTTTAATATCTATTAAAAATGAATTCAACTTTTATATCTCTATATCAAGGTTTTCAAACAAATCTCCTTAACTTTATAACATTGAAGTAATTACCAAGCTAGTAACATTTAATTGAGATAACAATAAATACTTTAATGCACCAGTAGGTACTAAACCAGTGCAAAAAAGCTACATTAGCTTTTCACTTACACTTATAAAAAAGGGTTATAAAGATAATATCGGTAATTAAGATGAACTAAATATATGTGGAACAGACATATCATAAAGTTAAGGATTCAAATGATGCAAACTGCATGGTTCGGTTTATGGCAGAGACGGACCCGCTTTTATTGTTGTTGTAAAATCCCCGATCCATTATTAATTATTACAGGCACCATTAATCTACTAATCTATTTAAGGACGCGCGATAAGGATCTCATTTAAAGTATTGAATGAAGAGTGTTCGTAGTGGACCTGAGATAGGCTTAAATTAGCTTGAAAAACAAAGTCGTATCTACCAATCACCTTCAATTCAACATGAATCTAATTGCTTGATTATAAAGTTGATTTTTCATTGCTTTGTAATAGACATACGTTATAAAATGTCAAGGGAAACCGAGTCTGATTTATTACAGGTTGGTGTTTAAACGACAAATGCATTGAAACAGATAGGAGCGACATGTCGGACATCAGAGGACCGATGTCTACCTATAGTCCTGCATACGCTGCGTTATCTAACGCGGACAGGTCTCAAGATAACAATGGGTGTACGTATTTATTCTAACAAGGTCATTTTCTAAATATCATACCATTATTATTACATATACATAAAATGAACTAAATTTGTTTCGATAATTATGTTAATACTTTTCGTTTAGTAATGTTTGTTGAAATTGGGATAGTAAAAAGATTGCACCTATGTCTTTTTTCTTTTTAGTTTGGAAAAAAAAGTAAATTTGCAAATCATAATATAATGTTAGTCATTGTATCGTAAAGTGTAAATAGTGCTCATTATTGTCGTGTCAAGTGATGGCGAATGTAGTAAACCTACCTGCCCACGTGAAAAAAAACCCCATTAGTTAGCCACGTAACAATTACTGTTTGTTTTCTACAGACGATGCGGCGAGAATAAAAAAATATTGTCATCATTTGTCTACATACAAAACATTAATTTAAAAACATACATTAATAAGAAATAAAGCAAATACATGAAATTGAAAGTTATTAAAGTAAGGTAAGTATTTCAAATTTGATAAATTATTTCAATAAAACATGAAAAAGTATTTTTATTATTGCTTAGTTTCGAGATGAGTAAAATCATTCTAAAATAATTTATTTGATAAGAGGAAATAGAAAAATCATAAAAGTAAAATGTTATTTCGACCCATCAATTTTTGTAAAACATTTACACTGTTAAATAAAACAAATAGATTAAATAAATAAACAGGTTATTATAATTTAAAAATACATATTTTTAAATAAATAGATTATAAATTTTTATCTTAAAATTAAGTTCAGTAAAAGAGACTTAAATGAAAACAGCTATAAATAAATAATGCATGAAATCTGGCATTACATTATTTAATAACACAATGCCTAATAGGTATGTTTTACTTAAAAATATATCTATGTAATGTATGTAATTTATTATATTAAATATTTCTCATATATAGCATTAATTCAAAAATGTAAATTGCCTTATATGGCTAACGGAAGAAATAAAACCAAAACTCCACAGCCGAAATATCTTAAGATGCCTTCTAATTAATGTCATGTGTGACCGACTGACTCAAAGACCGGATGGGGTTTTCTTTAGGACATAATCTTTACAACAAAATTGTGATCAGATCCTGCACTAACGAACCCACAGGAACAGATAAAGTAGCGTAGCTGTTTAAGAAATCTGGACGTCTATCAATCTTCCGAAATGAGGGTAATTTTTTAACTTGACAAAGTTCACTTTGTTTCAAAACGTAATAGCTTTGCAATAAAAACTCCCAGACTATAATAGTAACACCACCTTTGTTTATAAGTCGTGATTTAATATATATGCCTACTGTCGCGGGACTTTTTGCCTTTTTTAATTAATAAAAAAGGTAGTTAGCCTCGAAAAAGTAGGCAGAGCCAGGCCAATCGCGACTAACCGAAGGTATACAAATGCTTCAATATGATAGATAGCAAATCTTTCGCCTACCAAGCACTTCTATTTATCTTATGAATTCATAAGCTGTATTATTACGAAAAAAAAGCAAAAAAAGATGTTGCCATGGATCTTGTGATACAAACGAAGAGTAAATTTTTTTTCTATGTAATCGAGTATTTTTAAGTATCCACCTACTCGCTGACCAGAATACATTGTTCTGTAATTTTAAATGGCGATATGACATATGTATATAGCTTATTTATTTATCTACTAAATATGCATATAAAACCATAAAAATTGTCAAGACAAAGGTAGTAATTATCGTAATGTCCGTTTAACTGAAGGCAGTACTTATTCTTCAATAATAGGTGGCAAGCCTTTCGCCCAACAAACACTTACATTTCATACATTACGTTTTACATTCATATGAATTTAAAAACTGTATCATTATGAAAAAATACAAAAAAAGATTGAATGGATCTTGTGATACTAACTAATAGCAATTTTTTTGTATATAATCGTGTATTTTTAAATACATACGTACTGGCTAACCGGAAACATTGTTCTGTCATTTTAGATAGCGATATGAAATATGTATATACTAGCTTATACTTTTATCTACTAAATATGCATAAAAAATCATAAAAATTGTCAAGACACTTTTGATGTGTATGAGGTGTATAATTTCGTTGGTATTTGGGAAATAAAAAGAAGTTTGTTTGTTCTACATTTTACGCCTAATCGCCTCTGTGGTCTAGCGGTTCAGGTGTTGGACTTGATTGCATGAGGTCCCAGGTTCGAATACCGGGTCGGGCAACAAAGGAAAATTTGGCTTTTCCAAATTTCTAATTTAAAAAAATGTTGCTCGGGATTGGATATGTGCCCGGTTGGCGATAGGCTTGCCACCTATCACAAAGTGGGACTTAGGTCTTGGGTTAATCGTGGGTGCCTTGGTTGCGCCTCTGCCAACCTCTTCGGGATATGGGCGTGAAGATACTTCTTTTTTACATTTTAAGCAGGTCAATATTGAGCCTTGGCCAAACTTTTGTATTGTATTCTTATAACTATTTTCAGAACAAATGTTACCATACGTCTTTTTACTAAAATTATATGTATATGTAACTAGCAGTTTCACGCAGCTTTTACTGCACCGATTTTGATGAAACAAAACCTATCTCACTCAAGGATAATGAAGCGTTCTAAGGGTGAGAGAATTTTTGAAATCGGTCCAGTAGTTTCGGAGCCTACTCATTTTAAACCAACAAACAAACAAAAAATTAATCATTTCCTCTTTTCTAAGGAATAAACTAAATGTTTGTAGATATTATGTTATTTACACACTAACCAGATAGCAATTTTATGATGTTGAAAGGCAAAGAAGCAAATGGATGTCCAGATGGTAAGAAATTCACACCGCCTAGAGACACCAAAGGTGACAACGGTTCGTTGCCAACCTGAATCCGGGATGTTAGGTTTCAAGTAGAAGTAAGTCTTGCCAGCAGGCTCTCATCTCATCGTCTGAATTGGAACACGGCAACGAAAAGCACTGACATTACGCTGGCAGAAATACTTAAGGCGGTGGTACTCATCCGGGCGGGTCGCTGTAAAACTCTACCACCTAGTCGAAAGTCACGGTGTTAGTGACGGGAAGCCACTACTTGCCTTTTACGAGCTGCCTGGCAGAAAGGCAGTTGGTCTATTCTACAAAAAAGCCCGGACCAACACAAGGAAACGGAAAAAGGGAATTTAAAATTTGTTTATTGAATGCGAAATAAAATTACCTCCATTATCATTAATTTATTAATTTCTTAGCAACTCGTCCAGTTTCGCACGGGTGGACAAAATTCTATAATAAAAAGATACTCTAAAATCACTTTATCTATTAAAAAAATTGCATCAAAATCCGTTGTGTAGTTTGAATGAGCTAAGCTGGGCCATATAGCTAAAAGCGAATTTGTATTATACTATCTAGGTAGTGATTAGCAGGCGGTCAGTAAAGTAAGTATTTCTTTTAATTTTAAAAATGTGCACATAATATTTGAGTTGCTATTTAAACCTAAGAGTTACTGGCAGACGTTAGGGATCGTGTCGGTTGCTTTGTTATTCCACCTTGCCACATAGTTCTGTTCGGACTCCCAGTCTATTAAGAGGCAGTGCTTCATATACATATTATATTTACTTTTATGTTTTGTATTTGTATTTATATTTCATATTCGTTTTTGTAATACTTAGCATATGGAAATGGAGCTCTAGTCATCAAGTTAGTGTTTTTTATATGAATTTATGTTAAGTAAGTATCTTCACGCCCATATCTCCGAAGGAGTAGGCAGAGGCATAACCCACGACTATCCGAAGACATTAAGTCCCAAATCTGATATGTGGCGAACCTATCGCCAACCGGAAATTGTTATTTTTATAAGAAAATTGAAAATATACATTTTCTATTTTTTTTGTTGCCTGACGCGGGGATAGAACTCAGGACCTCAAGAAGTCTGACCGCTAGACCACAGAGGCGATTTTATTGGTTTTTATTTATATTGGTTTTAATAAATTCTAGGTATATTATATAAAATAGAAGCCCTAGTTCTTTGCGTTAATTACGTTCAGAAAGTCATAAAAAAAAACTTTATTCATAATTAAGACAAGACAATGCTCGTTGACACAGCTAGTTTTATAATATATTATTTTTAGATTTAAATTCAAGATTAGATTCTATCGGGTCAGCTAGTATAAAACAAGCGTGATTTTTTAAAGGTATAAAAGCAAACTACAATTACAGATTTTATAAAAAAAACAATGTTTTAGCTTCATGAGTGGTAAGATCCCATTAATTTGTTAAAACTTTTTATTTAAGTAGTAACTTATGTCTAACTTATCTCACAAGTTAAATTTGTACGTCTTGAATAGTAGCGCTGGGAAAGGCCGTCACAAATAAAAGATTGTCGCAAAGATATATTTCTTGCTAAAATTGTATTAATTCTGTTATCTGTGGTCTAGCGATTCAGGCGTTGGACTTGACTTCACGAGACCCGTGACACCTGACCCAACCCGGGACGGGTTCGATTCACGGGTCAGGAAAAAAAGAAAATTTGGTTTTTCCAATTTTCTAATAAAAAAAATGTTGCTCGGGATTGAATATATGCCCGGATAGCAATAGGCTTGCCTCCTATCACACTTTGAGACTTGGTATCTTTTAGGGTGCCCTGGTTGTACCTCTGCCTAAATGTTCGGGGATACAGGCGTGAAGATACTTTCTTTTTTATAAACTTCGTAACTCGTTTTCATGTTATTACATCCAAATACAGGATTTCAACTGTTTAGTCTTAATAATTTGAGAGTAATATGGCTATAACTTATGGACGAACGGACGGAGTACTAACGGAGTTTAATTTAAGTTTCATTTTAAATATTCGGTTACAGATCGCCAATAAAAATGAACTATTTAATTACAATTAAAAAAAACTATATTACTATAAAAGTACTTAGCCTTAACTACTCAAGGGAACTGTATCAACGTAGCTTGTTAGATGCCTCCTCTAGCTTAAAGTAATTTGCAAGAGTTTGTAGCATCGGCGAATTGCTACTATAGTCTCACTCACAATGGAAATTGGCTATGTTTTTTTAATGTTGGAGATCAAACATGTACTAACTACTACCTCATAAAGGCACCAAAGATAAATGGTATGTTGCTAATTAAATAGTAATAAGTTGTTATTAATTGATGTATGTGAAGATAAATCCTAACTCAATTACGTATTTGGCAATTTTTTAATTTTTAATATACAGTTTTTTTTGTTTTTTATTAAATAAACTGCATAGTTATCTAAATATATGCTGTTGTTACAGATGTTTGTTAACAATATTAATACAAAAAAACACAAATTGCATCCTGAATAAATTTAATAACCACACCCAAACCCTGAAATGCAAACATGTAGACTTTCACCATATAAAATTTATAGGTTTGTATATGCGTTGAGACGAATAGGAAATGTGTCAGGCTTAAATGCATCTCTTTTGGCTTATCCTGATTACATTTTTCCATTTTGCAATATGGTATTCCTATTTGGGAAAATTCTGTAGAATTAAGTTCAATTTATATATATAAAAGAAAGTGGTGTTAGTTACACTATTTTTAACTCAAGAACGGCAGAACCAATATAGCTAAAAATTGATGCGGAGATAGTTTAATACCAAGAGAAGGATATAGGATACTTTTTATCCAGTTCAATTGTGAGGAAACTGGGAAAAACAACATTTTAATTTTTCCTATACAAACTAAACGGGTGAAACGAAGTTCGCCGTAGCAGCTAGTAGAAATATAAATGAGCGATAAGAATGTAGTGGTACTCGGTCACATTAATGCCAGCTTCTTTTTAAGTCACTCAAAATATTACATCTTGACTTTATGTATATTTGTGAAAAAACATCATCATTTTTTTCAAACAACATATTATGCTGAATTCCTAGATTTGTTACATTTTAGAAACAATAAGAAACTCCACGTCAAACTCCAAAAATTTTCTATACACAAGCAAATCAATACATAGTATAAAACAAAGTCGCTTCCTCTGTCCCCATGTCCCTCTGTAAATCTTTAAAACTGCGCAACGGATTTAGATGCGATTTTTTTTAATAAATAAAGTTATTGAAGAAGGTTCATATGCATATTTTATAACCGTGCAAAGCCGAGGCGCTAGTTCCTAATATTTTTAAATCACTTCTAATCAAAGGATTTCAAAAGGAAGTACTTGATTTCCTGTTAGTGAAAACATTACAAAATTCAACACTATAGTGCAGACGAGCACAAAGTGTTTAAGACGAGTTTATTTCGACGTTCCTTCCCGTTCCTTCCCGTCCCTAGCCAGGCACAGTCAGGCTTGGAAACGGTGGTAGTACAAGGTAGTTTTTTTTTATGATATTGGAAGGCAAACAAGCAGACAGATTTCCTGATGTTAAGAAATTCACGCCGCCTAGAGACACCAAAGGTGGTAATGTAGCGTTGCCAACCTGGGGCCGGGATGTTAGGCCTCGAGCAAAAGTAAGTTTACCGGCTATCTTACCCTCCGTACTGGAACACGTCATGACGTTATGGCGGCATGACGTAAGGCGGTGGTACCAATCCGGGCGAGTCGCTGCTAAACTCTACCACCTAGTCAGATGTCACGGTGCTAGTGACGGTGAGCCTTTGCTCGCCTTTTACGAGCTGCCTGGCAAGGAAGGCAGATGGTCTATTCTACAAAGGAACCCGGACCAATACGGGGGAGAGAGGTAAAAGTTCTGGTTGCTAGGGTTTATTTTGCTATTTCTTCCCCCAGCTGGCTAGATTTGGAAACAGTTGTAATTTACTTCAATTAACAATGAATACTCATTCTTGTGTTTTTAATATTCATAAATACATAAAAATAAAAATTTAATTTCATAAAGTTAAAAATATTTGGTCACTATCAATAATCAATTTTGTATTTTTTAATATTTAAATATATGTCAAAACAATTATTAAGCTTTATAAATTTTAAAATTTTTGCACGCCACCAATTATCAATCTTGTGTATTTAAATATTAAATGTGAAAACAGTAATAAAATTTTAAAATATTTGTGCACAAAAATATGATGTTGGAACGCTTAAATATTTTTTTTTAATATTTTCGGAAATGTTACATTTTAAATTGAAATAAACATTTTATTTCCTATCGAGAATCGACATGAAGTAACTGACGTCCAAAAAAATTAACGTTTATGTCTAGTCTTGCAGAGGCCTATGTTTTTTCAGGTGCAAATGATTTAAGGGTGTATGCTACTCCAAAACCTTAGTTGGGTTTAAAAATGTTATGAAATATGGTTACCAAAATACACTTACATTTAATAACCTAATAATAAATTGATATAGACTCTACACTGACATGACTACACTGACTCTGATATAGTCACTGTTGTTTTTAGCTGATACGTACACAGCAACACTTAAATAGTAAAGTAGTATCAGAATAGACTCTAATATTAAATAAAAAAACAAACCCCAAGCTTAAACATGTATTGATATAAAATATGCAATCTCTCGTGTTCACATAGGTAGGCAGAGATGTAATCAGGGCACCCATGATTAGCCGAAGATATTTAGTCCCACAAAGTGACAGGTGGCAAACATATCGCCAATCGAACAGGCCAGATTCTTATTATTAGAAATTTAAAACACACATTTTTAGATTTCCCGACCCCAAAGTCAAACCCAAAATCGCATATAGCTAATGCCTACACCGGACCACCATGCGACAGAGATCTCAAAAAATATGTTTGAAATTATTAACTTTAATACAAATAGTACACTGGTACACCCTTTTTCTTCAGCCACAATATTCTGGCATTATAATATTAAAAAGTTTAAAGAAGTGACATCTGCAAGTATGTAAATTTGTTGGTAGGGAAGTTTTATAACAAACTTTTGCATTACAAGATAAGTTTGTAGCATTGAGTAGAAGTAAAGTGCTAAAACCGACTTGATGTTCGTCCATCATCATCCTAGCTTTTATTTCCCGTTAGCAGATTCTGATAAGTTCCGTTAGCAGATTCCGTTAAGTTTCGCTAGCGGAGAGTTTGCTTGCATGACAGTCAAATGACAGTACACATTATGACATGGAGTTGATCTGATGGTGGAGCCTGAATTTCATCATAAAAACGCAAATTCCCAACATCCCGTCCCAACGTTCCGTGCTTCTTTACAGAATAGATTATCTGCCTTCCTGCCAGGCAGCTCGTACAAGGCGAGCATAGGCTTCCCGTCACTAACACTGTGACATCCTATTAGGTGGTAGAGTATCGCAGCGACTCTGCCGGTTTTTTTTATGATGTTGTAGGGCAAACAAGTGGACGGATTTCCTGATGGTAAGAAATTCACGTCGCCCAGAAACACCAAGGGTGGTAAGGGTGCGTTGCCAACCTGTATGTTAGGCTTCGGGCAAAATTATGTTTACCTTACCCTCCAAACCGGATGACGTCATGACGTTATAGTGTCAGGAATAGGTAAGGCGGTGGTACAAATACGGGTGAGTCGCTGCGAAACTCTACCTCCTAGTCAGAGGCCACAGTGTTAGTGACGGTAAGCTTATGCTCGCCTTTTACTGCCTGGCAGGAAGGCAGATGGTCTATGCTGCAAAGAAGACATCTACGACTTATTTTACCATCAAGACAGTCGTGAGCTTGTTCGCAATCAAATAACAAAAAAAAAGTTACATTAATGCAGTTGAATTGTATACTTAAGAACGCATACTTCATACAAAATTAAAACTTCATTTCCACTCTAAAAGAAAAAGTGCAAAACGTAATAAGAATCTCATATCGAAGTTTCGTAAAACAATCGGAAAGTTCTGCACGGTGTAGTCATGGCGGTGCATCTACAAACTCAAAGTTAATCGTAGCTGGCTCTGTAGCCTCCACTACAGTCGGGAATGAAACAAAAAACACTGAAAGTGAAGAATTTTATACACTTCGTTCATCACAGCGAAACTTGATTCGCATTGTTTGCTAAAACTTGGGGTTTTCTGAAAAGATATTTTTGTGTACCTTTAGTTAAATATTATTCTAAGAAACAAAGTGTATATAATAGTTATTTCATTTATTAGATAATTCATTCTATTATTCGGTCATTCCGTCATTGATTAATTAGTTATAAGGAATTCGTAAAATCTGTGTAAGTTTTAATGTTTTTTATACAAGAGGCGGTAAACGAGCTAGTGGGTCACCTGATGGAGGGTGATCACCGCCACCCACGGACATCCGCAACAACATGAGTATAAGGAATGAGTACGCTCTTTTCTTTAAGTTCCTAAAGTCATAATTTGTTTGGGAATACCGCCCTCGGTAACTGATGCCAAAAAGTTTGTTTGAAAGATCACCAACATTAGTTCTGGCCTACGCTATTTGTTTTTTTTTTATGTTTACATGAAAAGCACTTGCACTGTTTCACTTAATATTATGCAATTTCAAGTGTTTTTCATATATAAAAAATACTGAAGTTTCACTAAGTAAATTAAATGTTTTTTCATTATTCTATAAAAAAGGTATTTTTGTCTGTGGCCCTATTTGACATTAGTATTTGTCATTTTGGCAACTGACAACACGGACTATTATTTTTCATCAATTTATCCCTTTCCTGGCCCGGCTAAAACCTATAAGCTGTGCTGCCACGTCTTTCAGAGTATTAAAGAAATTTATTTCTTGCTATTTATTTTCAATTCACTTTATAAGTTTCATATATTATAGTCATACGTTGTTATAGAACTAAAATACTAAAATTTTGTCAAATCTGGTTACATCGAGGAAATCACAATACAATAATTTCTGCATAAATATTTCACTTGTGCACTTTAACTGAACAAAATTGAACTAATTGCCGCCTGATTTAATAATGTTATTCATAATGTACACGAAGTTCAATCCAAGCTACGTAAAAACTAAGCATTTATTTTCACGATGGCGCCAAAACTTTATTTTTTCTCTAGATGGAGCCTTGTTACAGGTCAACACTTCATTAAATATGGGTTATTGAAAACTAATACCTGCAAAACATTAATTTGGTCTTTTGCTCATTTTATGTACGATATTGTTTAAAATATGTAAAATAGATTAGATACAGTATTTGAATAATACAAAATAACAAATACCAATGAAAATATAGAATAATTATTTGGTTTACCGCTTGCTGTGGCAGATACTCAAAACCGGAACGATAAAACTACGAGTATAATCCTCACGACAATTACATTTTTATCCTCATTATCCTCACAGTAAAGAAATGTCTATTTTAAACAACTGCTTCTTATTTTTAAAGTTAATTATTTAGACATTTTAACCTCTTGTATCTCGAAAGCCTTATAATTAATTATCCTATTAATATTATAAATGCGAAAGTTTGTATGTATGGATGTATGGATGTTTGTTACTCTTTCACGCAAAAACTACAAAGCCGATTACGATGAAATTTGGTATGTAGGTAGTTGAAGACCCAGAATAACATATAGGCTACTTTTTATCCCGGAGTTCCCGCGGGATTGGGTCTTACGCGGGTGAAACCGCGGGGCACAGCTAGTAATCATATAAATATTCGAAATAGGTACATTGCTTTTCTACATACATACATACGTCATATCTTCACGCCAAGTCCCTTACGGGGTAGGCAGAGAGTATCGAGTGCCAGACCTCACGATCCTGACAAACCTGTCCTGCCCGTTCCGGCTTCGCTCGGATGGTAATTTTTTCACCATAAATTGAAATATAAGCTATCCTATCTTTCAAGTTCGATCGAACTGCACATGGTGTGCGAATTTTATTATAATCGGTTAAGTGGTTTAGGAGTCCATTGAGGACAAACATTGTGACAAGAGATTTATATATATTAAAACAAGTGTTGGCGTGTATTTACTTAAAATCAAAACCAAGGTCGTAGAGAAAATGGTTGATCTCCTCTCAAATTTAGAGTTTTTCAACACATTTGTAAGTTGTAAGAAAAGCCTAGGTTTTCAATAAATACTAACATATTTTATTCATTCTATTCATTTACAAGTTTTCTACTAATTAAAAGTACTATCCTGTATGCAGTACATGCTTGGAACTTACCGAGAACCCATCTTAGTGTAATTGAAGGAAATAACATAAATTTGCTACGTCTTTCATTAATGCCTCGCATCTGTACATAAAATTAAAGTGTCTGTGACTTCAAAATAACTGTGTTTTCTCAACTTCTAACTATTTATGCGATATTAGTAGTTTACCCGCAACTTCGTCAGTAAAGAGCACTTCCAATAACAGCTTCGGTTAACTTCACACATATAAACTATTTAGTTACAAACACTTAACCAAACATTTTAAGCAAAGATTCATTGTCTGTTTTAATTTGAGGATGTGTCAATTAAAAAAAAGTAATAATACATATTTAAATATCAGTTTAACCTGGAAGCATATTCAATTTAATCAAAAAGGTTCTAGCGCTTAACTGTGAAATCGTAAGAGACATACTTTTGCTTTTGAAATATTAAAGTAGTAGTATCGCCTCTGTAGTCTAGCGGTCCAAGTATTGGACTTGACTCCACGAGGTCCCGGGTTCATTTCTCAGATCGGGCAATAAAAAGAAAATGTGGTTTTTCCAATTTTCTAATACAAAAAGTGTTGCTCCAGATTGGACATATGCCCGGTTGGCAATAGACTTGCCACCTATCACATTGCGTGACTTAGTGTCTTCGGCTAGTCGTGGGTGCCCTGGTTGTGCGTCTGCCTTCTTCTTTAGGAATAACGGGTAAGAAGATACTTTTTTAAAGCATTGATTCTAATAATATATATAATATAATGTATACATAATATTTACGGTCAAAAAGGCTGTGCTATATACGCTCAACATGTAAACAGTTTTCTCTTTCGAAAATACTACAAATACAAAACATAACGTCTATATTAAATATGCAATTAGCGAAATGTACTTCGCCAAACAAACCCAAGAAACATTTTACTTCCGGCGGGAAAATTCCAGTTGTTCTTTCAGTACCTGTAAATAACAGGGTATAGTTTTCAACCCCTAATTCAAAGCTATTACTTACAATAGATCATAGGATTAATTGACCTAAAATTATTCCATGCAAATATGAGACTTATTCCATTGGGATTCAGTTGATTTTTCAATGTTTTGAGATTGAAATGTGGCGTACTGCTTACAATACAGTGAAATTAAAATTACTGCGTAGCAAAGCATAATTGGTAGCGAGCTGTTGGAGCTCATAAATTCTTTATCTGGGCTTCGTTAACACTTGATCGGTTAATAACTGCAGTAGCTGAGGGAAATTACTGTTTTAGTTTCTATGTTACAAATGTTTTTCATAGATCAAAAGTTTCTATGATGTGATAAAACTGAACACTGCTCTCCTGGTGGTACGAGACAAGTGTTGCCTGAAGGTATACTGTTAAAAATACATTATAATACTAACTCAACAATGCTTTTTTAGGCCCAAAAACGTAACATAGTGATTTTCAAGCGTAAGCGTAAATGTAAAAGGAGAAATCCAGGCGTGAAATCCAAATATCTTTTTCCCCGTGTTGGTCAGGGCTCCTTTGCAGAATAGACCATCTGCCTTTCTTGCCAGGCAGCTCGTAAAAGGCGAGCATAGGCTTATCATCACTAACACCTTGACATCTGACTAGATGGTAGAGTTTTGCAGTGACTCGCCCGGATTGGTACCACCGCCTTACCTATTCCTGCCGCCATAACGTCATGACGTGTTCCGGTTCGGAGGGTAAGGTAGCCGGTAAACTTACTTTTGCTCGAGGCCTAACATCCTGACCTCAGGTTGGCAACGCACCATTACCATCTTTGGTGTCTCTAGGCGGCGTGAATTTCTTACTATCAGGAAATCCGTCTGCTTGTTTGCCTTCCTATAACATAAAAAAAATCTTTTTCAAAATAAGCAATTTCAAAATAGCTTTGACCTAAAATTGCTATCTGTAGCTAGAAAAAAAGTTCTTAAAGTAAAATGTAACACTATAATGTCAGATTATATTAAAAAATACTTATACAAAAAATTAATTAAAAAGAAAAAATATGATAATTCTTCACATATAAATCATTTATTAGCTATTTTAATTTAGAAACACAAACTAATGTTGGGTCAATTTAAAGGATCTCATTTGACATGCGTCAATCTTAGTAAATATCTGTCAAGTAGGTAAATGTATTTTAAAATGATTAGATTAAGCAAATAAGTATACCTACAAGCTTTACCAACAAGGACATAGTATGTCACAAGGACATAAAATGTCACAAGGACATAGTATGTCACAAGGACATAATATGTCACAAGGACATAATATGTCATGGTATCGAATTTAAAAATTGACAAAGCAAATGTACATTGCGAATATGGATGAATGTAGGTAGCCGGGGAGACTTAAGTTGACATTCCACGATCAAATCGGTTTATCTGAAGGTGGTTTTAATCGTCTCCGAAACCGGCGTGTTTGTGAAAAGGGTAATAAATGTGAAGGAAGCTAGGCAATTCTGCCGGGATCGTGAGGTTTGGCACTCGACACTCTCTGCCTACCTCGTAAGGGACGCGGCGTGTATATATGTATGTATGTTGTCGAATTTGGGTGAAGTATCACATATTGTCAATTAAATTGACTTTCGTGTAGTGTTACAATACCATAGCTTTATAACCTGATCGATGTCTTGCGGCCAGTGTTAGGCCTATTTTGCAAGTCTACCAGATACTCTACCCTCCGGACCGTAATATCACAATTATGGCTATAGGAATAGGTACGGCGAGTTTTGCTGCATAGCACTTTACCACCAATAGGCTCATTAGAAATTACATTTAACTAATACTCACCTCTAATAGACCATTAGGCTAGATGATCCGTTCATCTACGTATAGGACCAACATGGGTAAAAATACCTTGGAGTAACTATCACACTGTAAAATAGTGGCGTACACTGGAGAAATATGTACACATGAAATATTAAAAAAAAACACTAAACTTATAAAGGTACACAAGCTATAAAAAATGTATAAATGTCCTTCAAAACATGTTAGGTACATACTTCAAAATATGATAAATACGAAAATCCGTTTGTCTGTTACACTTTTACATTGCTAAATTGATTTTAAGTAAATTTTATAAGCGTACATTTAAACATATATTGGATTTTTATAAACTCACTATTATAGTTAAAGATTGCTGAGCCTATTTGGCTGAATATTGATACGGAGGTAGCTAATTAAGAGACGGGCATAGGATACTTTTTATTTCCTTCAACTTTGACGACATTAGGAAAAACAACACATTATTTTTTCCCATGTAAACTAGAAAAACGAGGAAACTAGGAAAAACAAAATTTTATTTTTCCCATGCAAACTGAACGGGTGGAAAGAAGTATTTTATAAATTATACCAACATATTGTTTTGTATATCGCAAACATTTTAACTATTTTTTATAAAGACCTTCAATAAATGATATGCAAAACGTACTGTAGTCGTAAAAGTCGAAATTTAAAACGTATAATGGATATGTCAAAAAGGAACTTTATAATTGTCGATATCTTTTAACTTAGAATTTTAAAAGTCGAATATTTTCGACTGACGACATAATCGCATGCGACAGTTATCATACGTAATGATTATGACATTATTATGTATATTTTTTACATTAGGAAAACAAATGAGGGAATTGGTGACAAAGATAAGCGTCAAGGTTGTCAAATATAAAGTATAAAAATAATGTTTCTACGTATGTTTTAATTAAAATAATAAGTCGGTGATTACTCAAATCTACTTCCTTGTGTTACTTTCATGTTTATAGTTTTTGTTTAAATTTGTGTTAAAAAATAGGTAATATCAGCACCTTAATACTCAGACTAAATCACGTCATTAAAAAAATACTATTTGTCATTTTTGTCTGTCATCTTCAAAATCTATTTTATTGAGTATCTATTATTGATAGGATTAGGAGGAATCGTGTTTTGCTACCATGTTAAAATATTATTTATAACATGGAAGAATTTCTTTAACATGGTGATGCTGTAAATCAAAGAAAGGATGAGTTATTGAATGAATGATTTGACACACGTTTTTAAACATATCATAATTGGAAAAATATGTAATATACACCTTAAGAGTTTCAGCTCCATCGTGAAAAAAGACGGTCGTATTTTTTTGAATTATTCAATTTTGTGTAAATAATTAAAAGTAAAATTATGTGATCTAGGGGGGAATTAATTTAGTTATGTTCAGATAACGTGCAGAAGTGAAAAATGTATGAAGAAATTAGTGTATCGTGTATTTCCTCGCTGCCGCCAAATCTCACTAAATGAGGTTAAGGAACGAAGCCACCGCTTTACTCAAGACCCTGATATGACTTTGACTTATGACCTGAAATGACCTATGACTAATAAAAAGTATTTATTAATACGGAAGACGTGGCAGCATGGCTTATAGGTCTTAGCCGGCCCCAGAAAGGGCAAATTAATAAAAAAATATACACCTTAAGGCGAAGTATGATTGATAAATTACCAATCTGGGGTTTTTGGCGACATCGAGAGAAAAGATGGTCGAAGTTTTTTCATAATTATTGAATTTCGTGTTGATATTGAGTGGAATTAGTCAATTTTGGTGGCATTTTGTATATTTTTGTTCAGTAAAAGTGCACAAATAAAATAATCATGAAGAAATTATTTCCTCGTTGCCGCCAAATCTCCTTACAAGAGCTTGTGTAATGAGGCCGCCGCTTTACCCAAGTGCCTGACATGACTTACTAACGACTTGTGACTGATGACTAATTATAATTGATATAAAATTTGATGCAAATTTTTACTTGACGAATGGCAAAATACTAACGTAAAGGCCAAACGTGAACGTAACGTGAAGTTTTTTATAATTATTGAATTTCGTGTGTATATTGAGTGAAATTAGTTAATTTAGGTGGGAATTAGTTTAATTTTGTTCAGTGAAAGTGCACAAATGAAATAATCATGAAGAAATTAGTGTATCGTGAATTTCCTCGCTGCCGCCAAATCTCACAGACGAGCTTGTGTAACGAAACCATCGCTTTACTTAAAACCCAGACATGACTTTGTTAATTGTGACTAATGACTGAAATAAAGAAATAATATGGAAGACATGAATTGAAAATATAAAACAAGACAAATATTTATTAATACGGAAGACGTGGCTGTATGGACTCAGATCCTTTGCCTTTCCCCGACTGGGATAAAAATTAAAAAAAAAATCATAATTCACATGCAAAGAAAATTGTAGAACAATGAATTGTTGAATACCTACATTTTTATTTTATTATGAAAAAATTGTAATAAATTTTGTTGAAAAAACTCAAGCGTTTTTTTACCACTTTTGCTTTATATTATTAATGTAAATTTAATTCTAAAAGTCTAAACTTTAGACGAAAAATTAAAAGAATTCGTAGATTCTGATCTACAATCTCAGGTGCTAAACATATAGCTATAATAAAATATGAAGTGGTGCTTTTTAAATAACTTAACAGTAATAAAAGCTTAAGTTAGATATCTATAATATGTGGATTTACAAAACGATCACTTAAAAAAATATTTTAACAAAAAAATTTGAATGTAAATTAAAAAAATACAATTCGAGGAATTTATTTTTATCAGTTTCATTTAGATATTTTACTTACTCTACTCACCTGTCAAGTGAATGTTGAAAAATTCGAAATGTTTTAGGCTAGGTTAATTGTTATCCAAAAAATAAAGTACTTAGCAAAAACGTATTTTTGTAATAAAAAGATATAGAATACTAAATTGTAAATTGCTAATAGGCAATCAAGAGTAAAATAATTCTCATATACATAAATACAGATCGATACAAAATATAATACACAAAGGAACAGTAGTATTTATGCAAAACTTGCGAATTTCTAATCAGCTATTACGATAATAATGTGACTTATAATCGTAATTCGTAGTACAATCGTATGTTTTTTGGTCTGTAATAAATATTATAACACAAAACAGTTTAAACGTATAAAAATGATGACAAAAATAAGTGTGTGCTTACAAAGTGTATAATAGAAAATAGATTCACGCCCATATCCCAGAAGAGGTAGGCAGAGGCACAACCAGGGCGCATACGACTAGCCTAAAACTATAAGTCCACAATGCCAAGCTAGCCTATCGCAAACCAGACACATATCCAATCCCGGACAACTTGATTTTTATAAATTGAAAATATACATTTTCCATTTTTTTTGTTTGCCCGGGACCGGGGCCTAATAAATATCAAGACCGACGTCGGTCCGCTAGACCACAAAGGCAAATAAGTAAAAACCTGCCTTGCAAAGTATAAAATAAAAAGTACTCAATCATTTTGGTGCCGACCTAGATTGAATAATATGAAAACTCTTTTCGAACAACTTGTAAAAGGCAACGCATACCGTACTAACCAGCAACCATGACTACGTGAAAGGGTTGTGCTTTAAATACCCCGGATTTGTACCTACTGCAAAGCAGGACACTTAATACCTATACATGTGGTGTAAGATCACGGTCTCAAGATAGCGAAGATACAGTAACATCTATAGCTTCTATGAACGATGGCAGTCTCTTACCATCGCCCCTCGTTCGCCACCAACCTTTCAAGCATCAGAGTTATTCGCACCGTTGCGCTTAAGCGCTAGGCCTCATTTGCAAACTATTTCCAAAATAAATGTCACTTACCGTTTGCAGTTTTACTCCCGACGGGAAAATAGGATGTTATGAGTTTGAGGTGTTTGTCTGTGGTATCATACCTTTTGCGCGAATGAACCAATTCTCAATCAAACTGACGTGATCTAAATTGCTTTTAGATACAGTAAGGGCCACTTGCACGTTTCTAGGTGAAGCATTTAACACTGAGTTACCGTCGAACTAGGGTAAATTGTCTTAAATTTGACAATTTAACGCAATATTAAATGTAACCCGGGAATGTGCAAGCCCTAAGTAAAGGTTGAAAATTTTTAATTTTAGGATTGTTCTTAGTCTAGGTGTAAAAATTTTTAAAAAAATATAGGCACGTTCCTTGTACTTGTCCTTAAATATAAGTGTTTAAATTTTTGAACAGTGGTCAGTAGGTATTACTAACAAAAGATATCCGAATAGAAATACCGTGGCCAAAATGTCTTTTAGTTTAAGAAGAATTAATTTAAATTACAAACAAAACTTACTGTCATATTAAAAACAAAAACTTTTTTGAATCATGTTACTTTTGTTACATGTAAGCATCATTTAAACACACATTTTGGAAGCACTTTATATTATATTGGTTTTAATTTTATTTTGGAGTTTACTCCTTAAGAAACGATTTGAGTTGTAAGGCCCGGTACGGAAAGGAATTTCATGAGGAGTAAAATCAAGTGTAACACGAAAAGTTGAGGCGTTGAAGAGACAAACATATATATCTGAAGGATTGAACGTGTAAAAGAATGAGATGGAATACATTACACATTACATTCTCGATACTTCGTAGTCTCCGTGCAGGAGGAGTCGCTATCTATCAAAATACTGACTATTTGAATCACACTTCTAATGTCTGCGATGATACTAATTTAAGAAGAATTAACAAAACTAAATCTGCTGTAGGAGACATGTGTGCTGCAAGATACATTTCGTAAAGAGTAAACTCCAATCGTGCGTCGTAGCTGACACACACACTTTTTGAATTAAATTAAAAAAAAACAACTTTAATTTCTATGAATCAGTCATCTACATACAAAATGTAATTATTTACCTCCATTTTCATAGTATTAATTACACCATCAGCTCTAGAGTTTGATTCAATGGGACCACCTCGGAATTAAAATATTTCTAATAAAAATAAAATTATTTTTAAACAAAAAAGAAAACCGCCTTCAAAAACTCTCTAGAACTAAAAAGGATGAAATAATTTGTTATAATATTATGTGTACAAACTATATCCTACCTAAAAATATTTACAAGACCACAACAAAAGATATCGACGAAACTAACCTATGAATAAACACTTATTTTAATTACTTACCTTCCTTAATTGATACTCTTCTAATACCTAACTAATATTATACTTAATACCTACACAATTTTTTATTTTTTATGTAGCACTTGAAGTCGGTGCCTCCATTCATCCATGATAAAGCTTTATTCACACGATTTCTGTCTGTCTGTTAGTTGCTTGATCGTTCGTTGTTACTTGTTATTGCGTTGATTTGATATCACCTGAAATTTCTATTTATTTAATATACCTAAGTATAGTAGTGTTTAGGATTTAACTTGTCGGGTTCCATTCATTTTATAATTATTCTAATTGTAGGTTTATAAGGTTAGTTACCTACGTAGGTCGTGCGTAATTGTTTGTGGTTGGATTGATTAGTATTTAGTTTTTGAGGCACCGACTTCAATTGCTACATAAAAAATAAGAAATTGTGTAGGTATTAAGTATAATATTAGTTAGGTATTAGAAGAGTATCAATTAAGGAAGGTAAGTAATTAAAATAAGTGTTTATTCATAGGTTAGTTTCGTCGATATCTTTTGTTGTGGTCTTGTAAATATTTTTAGGTAGGATATAGTTTGTACACATAATATTATAACAAATTATTTCATCCTTTTTAGTTCTAGAGAGTTTTTGAAGGCGGTTTTCTTTTTTGTTTAAAAATAATTTTATTTCTTGCTTTTTAGTTGTACAATTACAATATATAACAGTACAGTATATAACAACAACAACAACAACAATATATAACAAACTATGACAGTATATAACCATATAAATATAAATTAAACACATAAATCTTATTTCGGATTCGACTATAATCGTCTAAAACTATAGTTATCTAAACTTATAAGACCATTCCAAGAGTCAGCAGTATACGCAAGGTTCAATAAACACAATAAAAATCCAATTTTAAAAAATTAAATTTCTATTTGACGGCGTGTGTGTGACGAATGAAAAAAGGGGTCGTCAACCCCTTCTTTAAATCGGATGCATTAGAGCAACAATCTGTGTTCAAAATTATGGTGACAGTCAGTTTTTATGACGGCAATGTAATATAGTAGCCTAATTAATTTATAGTATGTTCAATATACATTTCAAAGTGTAAGTTATTAGTGGCTATTATTATTATGGGAGACTATATTAAGGGTTAGTTTTTATAGGAATGCATCCAAGTTGTATATAAGCTTCGAGATATGACGACCCCATCGCAAGTAGTATCTATATATTAATATGTGAAGCCAAAACTTTGCTTTTTTACGAAAATTGCGCGGACGCAGGAGTATAAAATTTGGCACACTTATAGTTTATGTGTAGGAAAAGTGCAGAACGCTATTTTTTTTAATAATATTGCTTATATAGTACATTGAATCAATAAACAAAACATTACCCACACTACCATGCATTTGACACACACACAAACAAATATATTGATGATAACGATAAAAGATCACAAATGACGCAATATAAAGTTTGGAAAGTAGTTGGTCTTCAGTCATAGCTAGGTCGTACAGTGCTGTGAAGTACCTCGTATGGTGCATACATTTTCTTATTATAATAACGTCAGTGCTCACCGTTGTAGTAATATCTTCCAAACAAAAATGACAAATAGCAGTCTTAGAATAGCACACAAGTAACATATACGTTGTTCTTCAGCATCGGTAGTCTCTTATCAATAGGAGAAAGATCGGCTTGATCACTGTTATAACACGACAATGGCAGGTTATAGTGGCAAGGATCAGAAGGTGGTTGTACCAATCTGTGTAAGTTATTTCATAGCAATTTACCACCTGGTACCTGCGTCCAGTGGTGGTAGATGAAAACTGCAGTAATGTTTTTGTCAGCTCTTTATAGAGCGGGATTGAAAGAAGGGGTTAGTGTAAAAAAGAAAGAGCATACTCCGATTGGATTGTAGAGAAGAACTGGGCTGACATTTCAAGATCAAATCGCTCAGGTATCATCTGATGGTAGTAGGCAAGAAAGCTAGGCAGCTGTATCGGCCTGGCGTCACTAGTCGTGTCTCTTGGCACTCAATACTCTCTGTCTAACCTATAATTGACTTAGCGTCAAGATGTGCGTCTCTCAGTTATTGCATACTCCCAAAGATGAAGTATACAATAATCTATACATAAATATTATGAATATCTAATAACAAGTGCTTTTTACAGAACTAGATAAGGATGAAACACAAGGATTTCCCGATGGTAAGAAACAGCCATGGTCTATAGACACTATGTTATATGTTTTTTTAATACAATTATTAAAAAAAATGTTTTTAATTTTGGTTCGGGTTCACTAAGAAAAATAGACCATCTTCTCTGCCAGGCACTTCGTCAGAGACGAGCAAAGGTTAATATATAATTACTAACAGAACTATTGCCTTTAAGATATCCACCAAATTACCTATTCTCGCCGCCATAATGACTATGTATTTGTTATGAGGGTAAAGTATCCGGTAGACTTGCAATAGGTCTTTCCGACAGCAACGCATTTGTTCCGTCTGTGGTGGTATAGGCTTACCATAAGGATAGGAGTGTGTTATGTTAGGATAGCCGTTGTTAAAAATACCCGCTAACAATAGTTGTTGTAATAAATACAATATATAGAGAAGGGGATTCGTTTAAAAGAGGAAATTTTGCCAGAAATCTGAAGATAAGTAAAAAGCTGTTTCAATCGCCTCTGTGGTCTAGCGGTTCAGTTGTTGGACTTGACTGCATGAATCCCGGGTCGGGCAAAAAAAAGAAAATTGGGTTTTTCCTATTTTCTAATAAAAAAAATATTGCTCGGGATAGGATATGTGTCCGGTTGGAGATAGGCTTGCCACCTATCACATTGTTGGACTAAGTATCTTCGGCTAGTCGTGGGTGCCCTGGTTGTGCCTCTGCCTACCTCTTCGGGGATATGGGCGTGAAGATGCTTTTTTTTACTTCTTTTTATGTTTCAATTTCATTTTTGGTATCGGATCTCGTTTTACAGCCAATTTTAATAATATGTCTCTACAGATGGATTCCACCCGCCTATCCTAAACTTAGTCGCCATATTAATCCTGTCTACAGATATGATATTGGCAAGGGATAACATAAAAATGGAATCAAAATACCAATATTGGACAGCAAGTTTTGGATTAGGATTGATTATTAATATTGGCCGTTAATCATCGACAGTTAAACATTTATGTGACTTCACAAAACTATTATTAGTATTTCATATATAAAAAATGTTGAAGATACGTATAGAAAAATCGTATATTTTTTAAACCGGTGTTGCAAACCAAAAGATCAATTTTGCCACCATTCGGAAATAAATCCGTGGGTGTCAATCCGAAGCAATAAGTTACACTCAGCTCTTTAAAATCTTATTCAAACTTTATAAAATAAGTGGCTCACCCTTCGAGAGGGGTCTTAGGGTCGATATTATTGTTTAGCCATCTGTGTCGGGGTATATTTCTGGAGACATATTTTTGATATAACTTGTAAATTAATACGTACTGGTTTACGCTTGTGTGAAACTTTCGTTATATTTGTGATGTGGTTAATTTTTTTTTTAAGTCATAGGGAGGCAAACAAGCAGACGGATGTCCTGATGGAAGAAATGAAAGGTGGTAATGGTGCGTTGCCAACCTGAGGTCGGGATGTCAGGCCTCGAGCAAAGTAAGTTTACCGGCTACCTTACCCTCCGAACCGGAACACGTCATGACGTTATGGCGGCAGGAATAGGTAAGGCGGTGGTACCAATCCGGGCGAGTCGCTGCCAAACTCTACCACCTAGTCGGATGTCACGGTGTTAGTGATGGTAAGCCTATGCTCGCCTTTTACGAGCTGCCTGGCAAGGAAGTCAGATGGTCTATTCTACAAAGGAGCCTACATTTTATAGTTAACTAGCTGTTAAGGATAACTTATTTTGTGTAATTTGTATGGGAGATGTTAAATTGTTGTTCTTACATTATTTTAGGTATGTGTAAAGAATGGCAGTTGAAAGATTGACAAAACATACATTCAATTCAGTATAGAATTGAATATTGGAATTTAATATGGAAGGATGTAGGTAGCCAGGATGACCTAGATTGTTAATGACGCTTGTTTGAAACTTTAGTTATATTTATGATGGGGTTAATATTATAGTTAACTAGCTGTTCCGGATAACTTATTTTATGTAGTTTGTATGGGAGATGTTGAAATGTTTTTACATTATTTTAGGCATGTGTAAAGAATGGCAGATGAAAGATTGACAAAACAGACATTCAATGTCAATATGAAGGATGTAGGTAGCTTCCCTGCCAACTTCAAAAACCTTTTGAAAGAATATTACTTAACACTTGCATAACAATTTGTGACTTCCAGGTTTCTTGTTTATATTGATTTATACACAGGATTCTTATTTATATAACAATGCGAATATGGATGGGTGAAGCTAGGCAGGAAGACCTAGATTGACTAGGGGAAGTTAATCATGTACTTGATACTCTCTGCTTTCACATGAGACTTGGCGTTAAGATTTATTTTTTGCGTGTTTATTCTAGCTTCTTCGCACTATTTTATTATTTTTACCGTACTTGGACTTCCACAAATAACATAAAACTAAATTACCAATTGGCTCAGTCGTTCGGTAGTTATGCGCGAATAAACATTTTTAAGATTTATTTTCAAGATAACTTTTGGTTAAATAATATTTTTGTGACAAGTCATTATTTGTAACATTCTTA
>NJDD01000077.1:199940-218448 GCA_002245505.1 Calephelis nemesis | reverse complement strand
TTGAAGTGAAGTTGTAAAAACCACGAGGTTAGCAACATATTTGCTATTTAAAAAAAAATCGATGGGAATACGAGGGTTTCGCATGATCACCTTCTAGTTTCATCATCATTCATTACGCATTATAGTCCGAGTTACACAAGGATGCAAAACCGTTAAGGAGTTAGTGACGGTAAGCCTATGCTCGCCTTTTACGAGCTGCCTGGCAGAAAGGCAGATGGTCTACTCTGCAAAGTTCTTCACAGGAGAAAGTGCTTTAAGTTCCTAACTAAAGGATAACGCACCGTTAACAACTATAGTGTCTATAAATTAAAATTCTTGTTTGCTAATGTTCGCAATAACCACCTTATTGTTTATCTCATAACACATACATTTAAAGAAATCTATTCGTACTGAAAAGAAATCTATTCGTACTAAAAATACAAACTTTATGTTCGTTTCAAGTCTAACTATAAACAAACAATTTTATGCCTTTGATAGAGTCTTGACTTAGACTTATGTAATGCCTTTCCTGCACGTTTGTAGCAACCCTAAAACAAGTCTAGTCAATCCAAAAAAGAACACGAAAAAAAGTTTTCAACAATTCGTAGACACTTTAAAAATTCACCAAATTCTTAGTGTACCCAACAATGTATAGTATCATGTTAGTATCAAATCGAAACTTTGAAACAATCGTTCCACAAATACTTTTGGTCACAATCCTCGTGATCAAAGCTCGTTTGGCGTAAGGTAATAAAACTTTATTTTTGCGGTACTCTTTATTTTCCTGGCAACCATATTTCCCTAGGTACAATAAGGATCAGTTTGCGCCAGCGGGTAATTCGGTATTGTCAGTGTACGTGACCCCTGAAGATGTTCCCGTGTATCCGACTATAGCCTTAGGCCTTCCCTCTTCACCACACCACTAAGTAAGTATCACTACGATTTTATATTATTATTGAAGACTGAAGAATGTCATAGAGGGTACATGTATTAAATTACAAGTTTATAGGTTTGTCGAAATGTTTAAATGTAAATGTTTAAAATATTTTGTTTGTTACTCAAACGCACTTCAACTAAACGATATTTGTCATACGGTCTATGATCTGTGTATAGACTACTTTTAATTCGAATATCTTAGTTCATTCCCATTACGTGATTGTGTACATTATAGATGCCAAGAAATGTTGAAAAAGACATAGCCAGAACGAATGCAACAGTTTCAGTTGATAATGTAGGTAGTGTTTTAGCAAGGATGGAAAGTACACCGTACACCGTGGGTATATAGAAATAAAAGCGAGTGTAGGGAATAGTGTCAATGGAGCGTAGGGCAAGCTATTCCTGAGTTAATAAAGTACTTTTTTATACCGCCACGTTGGTCGAGTGGCTAGCGTATTCGCTTAACTACATCGACCAACCGCGAGGCTCGGGTTCGATTCCCGACGGGGGCAGGCATTTGTGCGATGAACATTTAGATGTCTGCATTTCCGGGTCTGGGTGTTTATTAAATTTATTCTGGTATCTATTTAAGTATTCATATGTAATAGTATCGTTGACTAACACCCATAACACAAGCATATAATTTGCTTACTTTGGGGTTAGATTCAATTTGTGTGATTTGTCCAGGGGTATTTATTATTTATTATTA
Organism: Calephelis nemesis; assembly: GCA_002245505.1. Lineage (NCBI taxonomy): Eukaryota > Metazoa > Arthropoda > Insecta > Lepidoptera > Riodinidae > Calephelis > Calephelis nemesis. Next base: position 216,824 of record NJDD01000077.1, on the reverse strand, counting down.
TTATTATCTGCGTTATGGTCATTTTCATTTGTCCCAATAAGTAAAAAAGTGAAAATGATATCAAGAAAAATTAAGTAATATTTTTACATTCATACTATTTGTACTTTCTGGTGCTTGAGAAGTAACAAAACCACTACATGCTAGTCGAATTAATTAATTTGTTATATAATTAATTGTTCATTAACATATTATTTGCAGGATATTATTAGAACTACTTCTACTATTACAAGCGTTAACACAACACGTAGTTATAACTGACGACTCTGTTAGATTACCACTAGAAGGATAAGGACACTTACACATGCAAACGCAACTGTTTTGTAAACGTAATTGACATAAATAGTGAAATCCACAAAATAATACTTTAACACTATCTCAGATATACTAAAACCGGTTAAAGTTACTTAATTTAAGGCAAAACATTTTGGTAGACGAAACCTTAAAAAATATTGCATGGCCATTCTACAACTTTCCTAACTCTACATCCGACACATCATTATTCGCCCCGCGTACAGTACAGTCTTCTATCCTCGCCCTTTGCGCCATGCTCTTTATCATTATCATCAGTTTTGCCACATATAGCTACAAAAGCTGGGGCTTGTAGCATTGTGTGAATCTTCTAGTGACCGCGTATGACTAAGCAAAAACCTGGATTTGTTTTATTTGGTATGAGTTAGCAAAAACGTACTTTTGTTTTATTTGTTAAAAGCTGTCTTTGGCAATTTTTACCGTTCGCCTCGTTTAACTTGCTACAGTGGTACTATTTAAATTATGCGCTTCGGCTATATTCGTCAAGCTTCAGAAATTGGAGTGTATTTTACAGATATAAAGTTGTTGTTACACATAATTAATCATTTCGCTTAAATTTAGATTAGGTCAGCCAATTTAAATATCTATATATATAAAAGAAAGTGGTGTTAGTTACACTAATTATAACTCAAGAACGGTTACACCGATTAGGCTGAAAATTGGTAGGGAGGTAACTTAAAACCCCGAGAAGGACATAGGGTACTTTTTATCCTGTTCAATTGTGAGAAAACTGGGAAAAACAACATTTTAATTTTTCCCATACAAACTAAACGGGCGGAACGAAGTTCGCGGGAACAGCTAGTTAAAGTATAAAGTGTAAAAAGAGTAAAAAGGTTAAAGCCGAAGCGCATAATTCAATTAATAGTACTGTACGTATGTATGTCTGTTCGGACGGAATCTTGCAATTTTTTCACTTCCTGATTAAGCTGAAATTTGTATTCATGTGAAACGCGGATGACAATGTAAAATTATTAGAGGGATCTCATCTAACGACCGGATCGGAAAGCGGCCATAAGAACTAAAATTCTCACCATTATTTTATTGTATTTGTGTTTATTTAATTTTGAAAGCGCTTCTTAAGTCTATAGCTCATCCTCCTTACAAAATGGAACTTTATCACAAAAACATATTTTCTATTAATAACTTATATTTGCTAGATTTTTCGTACTTTGTATGGTTCCAAAAACAAATCCAAAAAAAGTATGCCAGTGATTTAGCAGTTCTCGAATAGTAAAAGGAGTTTCTTTAATATACATTGTATATTGAGTTAATAAGCTTTTAACTGTTTTCAGTTTTCTTAAGAAGTACTTCGTAATAAATCACAAAATTACCAGTATTTACAAAAGCGATAAATTTTGTACATTTCTCTTAAGTAAAATTTTTGTATAAAAGTTCATTTATTTATAATAATGCATTTTTTCGAGGAAAGACTAACTCGCCTTTTTCTTAGCGAAATAATTGAGTTTGCTAAAAATTATGTTTGAGGCACTATCATCCTCCTTAAATTAACTAAATTCTTCTCTCATAAGACTCTGCCGTCTAGTGGCCCGATGTCGGCATTGAGTACATTAGATCCTAGGTTTCATTCCCGAAATGGCAACTCGAAACATGTTTGTCATTTTTATGAATTAGTGTCATCTACCTAGAATTAGACAATTGCCTGGCAATAGGTTTACAACCTATAATATTCTAAGACTATTTTCAGCTAATCGTGGGTGTCTTCTTTAAGGATAAGGTAAAAAATAGCAAACCATACCTTTTCATATTTACCTATTACTAGTGCGTCGCTATCCTAACTAACATAGGATATGTGTTTTGTCTGAATTACTATCTGATATAAAACAAGATGATAGCAAGCAAAAACGTGATTGCTGTAGGAATAGATGTACCAATCGAGGTAAACTGCTGTACGGCCCTAAAGAAACTACAAGTTATCAAATGTCCTTTTCCAGTTTTTGGCTTGGGTGTAAACATCTGCCACTGTTAAATTTAAGTTTACATCAAGTTATCCGATTTATTGAAGTTATTAATGACTAGCTTCCGCCCGCGACTCCGTCCGCGCGGATGTCGGTCTTAAACTGAAAAATTAAAATTTTTTTCTACGTATTTTTCCAGAACAAAAAGTATCCCATTTTATGCCCAGAATAATAAGGTGTAATTATACCAAGTTTTATCAAAATCGAAACCTTAGTTTTCACGTGATGCCTGAAGATACAGACAGACAGACAACATTTTTTTTAATCACACGTTTGGGTTTGGTATCGATCCAGTAACACCCCCTGCTATTTATTTTTTCAATATTTTTAATGTACAGAATTGACCCTTCCACAGATTTATTATATTATCTATAGATATTATTACGTGAAGCAAAACTTTGGACACCTTTTAAAAAAATTGTGTGGACGGAGTATGAAGTTTGGAACACTTATAACTTTATGTGTAGAGGTGTGCAGAACGCTATCATTTTTTAATAATAATGCTTAAAAAGTGTATTAAATAAAAAAAATAAAACATTATGCATACTATTATACATTCGACAGACATAAACTAAAAGATTGGCAACTATGACAGATCACAGATGACGGACAAACTATATTCATAATAAATATTATAAAATATATAGTTATAGAATAAAATAGTTGGTATTTCTAAATAAAGATGGCGTTCTTATCAAAAAGATGATGAACAATAGAACCTTAGTAATATTTGAACATTATATTTTAATAGCCCATATTTAATAACTTATAATTAAAATTTGTATTTGTCGAATTTCGACCAATGGGTGACCACTATTTACGAAAAAACTGCGACCATCTTTCTCTCGATGGCGCCAAAATTCATACATTTCATATACTATAAAAACTTATCGACAGTACCGTCAAATATCAACTTCAGGCGGGAACGATCACGATTTCCCGCGTACTAAACAAAAAACCGAGCTTACACGTGAAAGGACAATATAATTTTATGATTGAACTTTTTTACTGCGATAGTATTTTTATTGGAGACAGCGACGATAAATAACCGTTTTGATTTATTAAGTAATATATATTTATGTGTACGAAAATAACAATTTCATAAAATCATATTTAGTGTACCCGTTGTTCAGCAATTACTATCGCTATTAAAATAAACGTGGTACAGTAGTAGGTACTATTTTAATTATGCGCTTCGGCTATATTCGTCAAGCTTCGGAAATAAGAATGTATTTTAAAGATTTCTATACAGAAATAATTAATCATTTCGCTTAAATTTTTATTAGGTCAGGCAATTTAAAAATAAAAATATAAAGTGTCAAAAGAGTAGAAAGTGTAAAGCCGAAGCGCGTAATTTAAATAGTAGTACTGTATTTTTATGTAAAAGCTGCAAGGATTTATTAGTAAGTGCAATTGTAGGCCATATATTTATACTAGATGTGCTTTTTGTAGATCTTTATCTCTGGTGTTAGTCTAGCCGATCGTGTGAGTAAGATAATAATCAGATAGAGAGTGGGATTAAAGAAAACGAAGATATAAAAATAAGAGAGGATATGCTGTGTTGGTTTCGTGATGCGGAAAGTGATGAAAGATTGAACAAAACAGAAGACTGGCAGACGAAAGATTGACAAAATAGATATAGTAAAACGTGTGAATAGCGAAGTACCCGGGATGAATAGCTCGACATTCTACAACCAAATCGCTCTAATTTTATCCATGTGAGGATTCAATAGTTTCCGAATAGGCGTGTTTGCATAAAAAGAGTAATGCAGTTGGGCAACTTTGTAAAAATCGTGACAATTAACTGGTCCGCAACTGGAGTAAAGCTCGAGGCCCAACGTCCTCCTCAGGCCTCAGATTGGTAACGCACCATTACCACCTTTGGTGTCTATAGGCGGAGTGAATTTCTTACCATTAGGAAATCCGTTTGCTTGTTTGCCTTCCAATTTCATAAAAAAAGGAAAATTAAATAGGTTTTAAATACAAATCAAAGTATTTCAGAGAAATTGGACAGCCTGTTTAACTATCGTCGTATCTTAGTAGTGTAAATCCACAATTTAGATTGTGTGGTAGTTTTTGCTGATACCGTAGTACGTTGTGTTAATTAAAAATAATAATTTTTATTTCACGTTAACCTACAAGAGGCACCTGTGACACGTCTATAAAATAATAAATCTACCACCGGATTATTGTAAGGAGGTCCTTATAAACGACCAAAATTTTGAAGTTTCTTATTGATAAATACTAGCTGTTCCGGCGAACTTCGTTCCACTCTTTGAGCTTGCATCAGCTGAGTCGTCTAGTCGAGCAATCGAACGTATTAAAAAGTATCCTATGCTCTTTTCCTGGTTTAAAGCTACTTCCTGATTAATTTTCAATTAAATCAGTTCAGCCGTCCTTGAGTTATAAATAGTTTAAATGATACGAAAAAAAGTAAATAATTCGATTTTCTTTTATATGTAGACTAGCTGTTCCGGCAAACTACGTTTCATTCGTTTGAATTAATTGGAAACAATTTAAAATATTGTTTTACCTAATTTCCTCACAATTGCATGAAATGAAAATAATTTTATATCCGTTTCTCAGTTCTAAGCTAACAATTATCAGCCAAATTGGTTCAGGCGCTCTTATGTTATAAATAGTGTAACATCTTTTTTGTTGTAATAATTATTGTCACAGGGTTTTTATGACAGATCAAAATCGGTTAATTAAATATTCATATTTAAGACAGGGCAACGTCTGTCAGGTCAGCGGTAATAAATAAAACCAAAACCCACAGTTTTACAATTAAACATACCCAACCCATTTGTCAATGCCAATATCTAAACTACTGCCAATATTACATTCGTAAGGCTGTTCATGTAAACCTTAGTCCCATCGGGCGACAAGTTTATTTCAACTGAAAGCATTGCCGTGGAAAGGAGTAAAATGAAAAGGAGACATGGGTCCGATAAATAATTGAAGGCTTTGATAGAGCTATGGGAATTCCAGCCTTCGAGGTTCTTGGGGGACCCATCCTTCACACCACCCTACCCGAATGCTGAATTATTCTGCAATAACACACTTGTTATAGACGTTTTTCGGGAGTGATACTTTTATGATTTACTTCAACTTTTATTGGCACTTAAAGGAAGTATACGATTTATTTTCTGCTCAATATATGGTTCGAAGTTTATCATTTTTTGGAGTTGGTAGGAAATATCATGGGGGCGAGTTCGTGTATGTGATCGATTATTTAATTTATTATTCTACTTGCTGATAGAAATTTCCTGTCCTAAGTATGATTTTTTTTACTATGAATAATATGTCCCCTTCTTAATCCCCCTAAATCCCCTTATATATGTGTTCTAACGGTCCGGTGTCGGACTTGGCTTCTTGAGGCCCCTGGTCCGAGTCAATGGTCGGACAACAAAACAAAAATATATTTTCAATTTTCTAATAAAAATAACGTTGCCCGGAATTGGATGTGTGCCTGGTTGGCGACAGGCTTACCAGTTAAGAACCAATAAGTGACACGTCCAAAAAAAAGAATTAGCAAAATTGTTTTTTTTTTGTTCAGTCTTGATGTTATAACTAAGGGAAACGAGGAATAATTATAACCGACTTTAGAAAAGGGCAAGGTTACATATTTGACTCATATATATTGTTAAATTATATCCATAGGTTTTCCCTTAACTTTCCTTCCTTTTGCTTTTCTTTTGACTAACAATCAAATATTTCTGCTACGAAGAAACAACTTTGCGTAATAATCTTCTCAAAATAAAAAAAACTCGCATTGGAAAACAATTCTTTTTTAGCCAGTAACAAGCTTAAATAAATATCCGTGGACAAATTACATGAATTTATTTAACCCTAAAGTAAACAGTATATTTTTATTTTAATCTATAGATAATTATACTAACACTACCTAGGTTGACATTCTACGACCAAACCGCTCGTGTTTAAAGAGTTTTCGAAATAGGCGTGTTTGTATGAAAGCGGTTATCATAAAGTTCAAATAAAAAAAACAGTCAAATACGAGTGAGTATATCACACAGAACTTGCACCTGTCCGGATTTGAACTCGAACAACGTGAATGTGTGGTGGCGTTAGTCGTGAACGTATACCCCTACCGCAAAGAAACAGTTAATTTCGAAACAATCCAATTTACGGCGTATTTTAATACACTATCTACAGACAGAGATAGGCCTACAAATGTTTTATCTTTAAGACGTTTCTGTTAATTGAATGACAGTAAAATAAAATAAAAATTTAGACAAAATCAAAACATAACATACGAATCAACTCAATTACGTCAGCTTCCTAACAAAAAAATCCCTTTAAAAGTTATGATACCATAGATAGATACACTCATATATAAGAAACTTAAAACATCATATATATCAAACTTAAAAGATCCCTCTTTCTGTCTTAGGTAAATAACAATAAAATTAAAAAAAAATCAAAATACCCCCAATATAACCTACATGCAGTGTAGCTAAGAGCCATCTAGATCATGTCAGTTTTTAAACTAAAGCATCGAAAATACACACACACACACTTCTAATTTATAACAACCCCCTTTTTTGTTGTAGGTAAATAATACTAAAATCAAGAAATTTCAGCAAACCTCTCAAAACCTTTTGCAGTCAAGAACCTTCTCGATCACATCAGGCTTTCAATAGCATCGAAATCGGTTTATCCTTTTACCAGTTATGATGCCAGAGACACACACACACTTTTTCGACGGGGATTAAAAATAACATCACTAGTGTAACAGACATCATAGTAGTCCTATTTCTTACCACGTTTTATTAAAATTTGTCAAAGTGTTACCATTACAAAAAAACTTAACATTTTTCGCGTGTCATACACGAATCGATCGGAAATAAGTCGAACATAAAACTCCTCGTACCGTGGTTTATTGACGTCACTTCCGCTGTAATAAAATATACTTTTCTCTGAAATGCATAATCTGTATGATAGTCACGTGTATTATGGTACTAAACGGTGTGACTGAGGACACATTTCACACTAAACATCCAGGGCCGTATTAGATTGAAGATAGAAAATTGTTTTATGTGTTTGAATTATCATCGTCAACTACTTGTTTATGGTTGCGAGGAGGTTATTACTTTATACCAAACGCACGCACTGGAATTGTCACGAACGGCTTTGGTATTGCACGATTTGTGTCATGAAAATATCTTCACAGAGGTAGGCAGAGGTACAACCAGCCCCCTGATTACATATCTTTTTTTTTATGTTATAGGAAGGCAAACAAGCAGATGGATTTCCTGATAGTAAGAAATTCACGCCGCCTAGAGACACCAAAGGTGGTAATGGTGCGTTGCCAACCTGAGGTCGAGATGTTAGGCCTCGAGCAAAAGTAAGTTTACCGGCTACCTTACCCTCCGAACCGGAACACGTCATGACGTTATGGCAGCAGGAATATCTATAATATATATATGTATATATATATATATATATATATCTTTAGTGATGATCACTGGGTTTCTAGTTGTCGATAGGCTTACCAGCTATTAAACTGTAAATTTACTTCAGCTTATTGTGGACGTCCTGCTGGGCTATTTAGTATCTTTTTAGTGCTGACCACTGGGTAAAGTGTACATCGAATAGCTGTTAAATGACGTGTTTTGTATTTGATATCTCGTGTAACAAACAAAAATACAAAGGAGATAGAAAATACGAAACATATAATTTGACAGATATTTGATGTACACTTTACCCAGTGATCAGAGATACTAAATAGCCCTGCAGGACACGCACAATAAGCTGAAGTAATTTTACAATGTAATAGGTGGTAAACCTATTGACAACCAGGCACGGAATGCTATCCCTGAAAACTCTTTTTTTAAGCTTTCTTTAAAAGCTACTGATCCGACAGATGCTATCTTGTCCCATTTTTTTTTCTTGTGATCGCTCACGACTAAGGGAAATATGGATTTGTTTTTATATAAGATTTAAAAATTGCCACTTAACCTATTAGTGACAAGTTGCAGAGCACACTCTATCCACGTCATAGCAACTCACCTATAACTTCCATGTCTACAAACCATAGTCTTAACATTAAAACAATCTTGTGCTTATTAAGTATTTATCATATAAAATAGTTTAAGCTATCTTCAATTTATCCAGGTAGATCATCAAAAGAAACTTGGAAGCAACTAATTAGTAATTACTATTATACTAGGTAGTACCAAAATCCTGCGTATTTTAACGATTAATTAGCAGAATTTGGTTTCTTTTCCGGTAATAAAATGTTACATAGCCCAATTAAATATTCCAGACAGCTGTTATCACGGTATGCCATTATTTTAAGTACAATACCAACGCCAAAGGATTTCAATGCTTGAACCAATTTGGCTAGTTTTGGTTTTTGTTTGGTTCAAGTCCAGGGAAGGTTTCAAAGATAAGAAAAAGGAAAAACTGCAAGGAAACTAGGAAAAACAACATTTTAATTTTTACTATACAAACTGAACTCACCCGGATTTTTGGCGCCATCGAGAGAAAAGATCGTCGAAGTTTTTTCATAATTATTGAATTTTGTGTTTAAATTGAGTGAAATTAGTCAATTTTGGTGGCATTTTGTATAATTTTGTTCATTGAAAGTATACGAATGAAATAATCATGAAGAAATTAGCGTATCGTGTAGAGTAATGAGGTCACCGTTTTACTCAAGACCCTGACATGACTTATTGATTAATTGTAATTGAATTCAATCAGAAATTGATGCAAATTTCAATTTAACTAATGGCCAAATATTAACGTGTACGAAGATCGCCAGGACAGCTACTTTCTCATGAAAGGCAAAGGTGTTGGGTGTCCAGATGGTAAAAACGAGTTTTTGAAAAAAGGTGTTGAATGTTAAGGCCCCATACTCAGTCAGCCAGAAGAGCTAATCACCGCACTCCCTCGTTCCATGATTATTACTATGAAATATTGCGCTCTAAAGTAAACGTCTCAAGCGACAAATCACTGTTTTTGACACTATAAAAGTAATTTCAAAAAAAGTATAAAAACTGAAACACTTACCTTTTAGGTATAGTAGGTACTTATCTATGTTTATGTTAAATCTGGTGTCGATATTTTCACAATTGAAGTAGACAGTTGGGTTTTGCTTTCAAAAAAGGGTTAACTTTTTGATTTTTTTCTATCGGGCAAAGTGAAATGAATCGTGTTTTGGAAACATTAGTCTTATAAAGCATATTCATGTTAATCTTGTGCATTTTTGTCACCAAGATCCATGATTGCTTTGTATGAAAAAAACAGTAAACTGTTGACGTATTTTAGCGTATATGGCCCCTTAATAGAATAAACATTGCTGGAAGATAAACAGTCAAGAACTTCCGCATGGTAAGAATCAACTTAATTCTAGCAGTGCAGTACGTAGTCTGATGGTAGCACACCTTTTTTTTTCGGAACAAGAGAGCACTGACTATGACATCAGGAACACATAAGTTTCGCATTATTCCCGTCAAAAATTCCAAATACTCTACCGTTACAAGGACGTCTTGAAGGTTCCAAGGTCGTATCAGTTTTATAGCAACTTATCTGTGATACTCCTGATGATGCAGCTGTCGGTGAGCAGTGGTGATGACTATCCTTTAGATATCCTACTTGCCTTTTGCCTCCCTTCCGATAAAAAAAGGGGGTAACAGTGACTAATAAATGCTTGCCTCTTACCAGCTATTAGTATAAAAACAAAAAAGGATTTTTGTGCTCATATCTCCAAAAAGGTAGACAGTGGCACAACTAGACTAGCAGAAGACACTAAGTCCTACGATGTGAAAAGTGGCAAGCTTAACGCCAATCGGGCACATATCCAATCCCGAGCAACGGTTTTTTTATTAGAAAATTGTCGCCTCGGCGGTCTAGCGGTTCAAGTGTTGGACTAGACTGCATGAGGTCCCGGGTTCGAATCCCAGGTCGGGCAACAATAAGAAAATTTGGATTTTCCAATTTTCTAATAAAAAAAATGTTGCTCGGGATTGGATATGTGCCCGGTTGGCGATAGGCTTGCCACCTATCATATTGTGGGACTTAGTGTCTTCGGCTAGTCGTGGGTGCCCTGGTTGTGCCTCTGCCTACCTGTTCGGGGATATGGGCGTGAAGATACAAAGAAAATTGAAAATGCACATTTTGTTTTTGTTATTGCTGCCCGTCCGGGTTCGAACCAGAGTCCTCAAAATATTAAGTCCGATGCCGAACCGCTAGACCGTAGAGGCCATTAGTATGAAAACAGTTGGCCTTTTTTTCTTCCGCTGTGACAAACTAGGCATGTGTTACGGGTCACATTAATTTTATTACTAGTTATCCCTGCGAACTTCCTACATGTTTAAGTCCTGTGCCACTTAATTTTTTTTTAATGTTAGTAGGGTTATTTTGCTAATCAGGAATAAGACAATTTAAAAAATTAAAGGTTAACAGTTCTTGAGTTATATCTGTTATTACAAACATAATTTTGTTGTATGTAGGTTTGATGATTTTGAAAATGTTCAAATTTGTTCCACTTCACAAATATATTTGTGCAATATACATCAAATAAATTGGCCAATTTCATCCAATTTACTGGCAATACCAAAATTTTGTCAAATATTTTTTTTGCTATAGTTTCTTAGGAAAATTAAAGATTTTAAAGTTTCAATTAAAATTATCGCATCTGTGGTCTAGTGGTTCAGCACCGTACTTGACTTCTCGAGGTCCAGGGTTCGATCCCCGGGTCGGACAACAAAGGAATATAGAAAACGTGTATTTTCAATTTTCCAATAAAAAATAATGTTGTCCGAGTTTTTGTATGTGCCCAGTTGGAGATAGGCTTGCAACTAGGATGCTCTGATTGTGCTTCTGCCTACTTCTTCTTGAATATAGGCGTGAAGATACAACCAAAACAAGTGAATAAAGTCTTGCACAAAAATATTGAACGTGTGTAATGTGTCAAAGAAATTTGATTAAATGAAAATCGACATTGATGAAAGAAGATAATATGACAAGTGGAATACCAGCCTAAAAGACACGAAGCTGATATTTAGAAATTTGCCTAGTCTTCTGTCTCTTTTCTCTCTATCTCTCTCTTTTTTATCCAAAACTGCACTATAATGAGCCACTAGACCAATGTGGTGGAATAGGTTTTACTAGAAATATTTTCTTATTGAAATGAATATACAACATAAGTAAGTTATGTACTAGTGCTGTGTCAATCTTAGACTTAAATGTTACGCCTTTTGCGATAATAAGTTTGGCGGTTACCCTCTTCTTCAGACCGGAGTATGACAGTGGCGGGCACAGACATCCATATTTGCATACTTAATACATTCATTAGATACATATAATCTTCTACATCCAAAAGAAGTACCAGGTAGCTACTTCAAAAATGAAGTGACACGATTTCGATTCGCAGACTAAACACAGTTCACGTTTCTGCGGTGTCCTTTATGTTAAAACATTTCTAGTGAACCCATTAATTAACAAGATATACGGCGCACCCGTACCACTTGGCTTGGAAACACCCAGCCCTTTGATGCTTGATTACTCCCGACACAAAACTGACCTATTAGGTTCGACTTATCTGTTGAGATCTAATCGACTAAAGTGCCGACCGTCCATATGCCCGTTTAGATAATCTCCAAATTCCATGGATACCGTTCGAGAAAAACAATGACCGAGCGTAAGAAATGGAGGCAGGGTCACGTAATAGCTGGGGTTTCCGGTGCGTTTGTCAAAAAATTTATTTGGACATTCCTAGCGCTCTTGCGTCTGCCCCGGGATGTGTTGGCATTTAATTTATATATCTGGAAATGCGGGGAACGGGCACAACCGTTATAGCCCTTGCACACCACCAGGCCACGCACTTCCGCTATGTCGATGATTTATTACAGCTTACGGCATTTGCGGCGTTTCGCTGTTGTCCGAACCATTGTCCGAGTATCGCAGAATATGGACGAGGAGGATCAACGCTGAATTATGGCTGGGGGATGTCGTCGCTATAATTTTTGATTTCGTCTTAATGCTTCGACGGGATCTGTCTGCGTTTTGATTTTGTCACATTGATTTTTAAGCTGCTTAGCTTTTTTGGAAATGAAGGGGAACTTTTTAATGGGATATTTTTATTTCGAATTAGAAAAGAATAATGAAAAGAATTTTGAAAGAAACATATTTTACAAATAATTTATCGAATTCGAATATTTCTGTAAAAACAGTTTTCTTTAAGCTTTCTGTCAAGAAAACTCAAAAAGATTTGTTTTATATTAAGCCTTTTCACAATTCAGTAAAAATATATTGTGTACTGCTTCGAGAGCACAAATATTATGTTTTTAAATATTTCCCTTGTCGAAAATAAAAATGTAACTGGGAAACATCTAATTTAGCATTTGTGCTTAGTAAAAATGTAGTAATATTTGTTTATTTTATTTCCAAATGCACAAACAAAAACTTTTCTTATTTCAATCGACTAGTTTCAAACTACGGTCAGATTGGGAAAGTTTTCAATAGACTAATTAATAAGAATGAGTATTACAAGCTAGCTATATTTTTAAGCTCGTATATTCTTAGCAATTTCATTTACTATTTACTATGATTACCCTCTAAATACATTTAAAACTGGCTTAAGTTCAAAGGAAAAAAGTTTTTTCTTAATAAATACAAGATACGCATCACATTGTTCTTTACTTTAACTCTTCTAAGCTCTTTACTAAGATTTGGTTAATAATTATTACGAATATTTTAATGAAAAAAAAAGTATCTTCACGCCCATATCCTCGAAGAGGTAGGCAGAGGCACAACCGCCGAAAGACACTAAGTCCCAAGATGTGATAGGTGGCAAACCTATCGCCAACCGGGCACATCTTTCTTACGAGCTGCCTGGTAGGAACATGATCTCTACCCAAGAGAACCAGACCAACACGGATTAAAAGCTTCCTACCACTAATAATCCAAATCCTAATAATGTTATAAATGCGAAAGTTTTGTGAGTATCTATGTATGGATGTTTGTTACTCTTTCACGCTCGGATGGCTTAACGGATTTGTCTGAAATTCGGATAACAAATAGATTGTGACCTGGATTAAGTCATGGCCTGGATTGTCATGGCCTGACCTGGATTGTCAGTTAAGTATCTGGGTGTTTTAATAGAATAACCTGTCATATATTGATCATGTGAATATGATGGTAGGCCGGATTGTTATTATTTTTTTTATAATATAGGAAGGCAAACAAGCAGACGGATTTCCTGATGGTAAGAAATTCACGCCGCCTAGAGACACCAAAGATGGTAATGGTGCGTTGCCAACCTGAGGTCAGGATGTTAGGCCTCGAGAAAAAGTAAGTTTACCGGCTACCTTACCCTCCGAACCGGAACACGTCATGACGTTATGGCGGCAGGAATAGGTAAGGCGGTGGTGCCAATCCGGGCGAGTCGCTGCGAAACTCTACCACCTAGTCAGATGTCACGGTGTTAGTGATGATTAGCCTATGCTCACCTTTTTCGAAAATTGAGGGGAACTGCCGATTTCAAAACAATAAAAACAGTGTATTATGCCCTGGCACACTCTTTACTAAGTTTCTGCATTACTGTATGGGGTTCTGCCCCAAAAATTTGCATTCTACGTTTAGAAAAGACTCAAAGCGCTATATTAAAAGTTATGTATACCAATAATTTATCCCACTAATAAGTTATATGAACAATGCAAAATACTTTCTGCGAGAAAAATATTTATTCTTAATACAATAATTCGTAAACACTCGATGGTTCCATATCAGGCTAACTTATTTAAGATCAAGCGGCGTTGTGATTCTGTCTGTAATCTTGAGAGATCATTTTTTAAGGTGACGGGTAGGCATTTCTTTTATTTGTGCCCATTACTTTACAACAAAGTATCTTCACGCCCATATCCCCGAAGAGGTAGGCAGAGGCACAACCAGGGCACCCACGACTAGCCAAAGATACTAAGTCCCATAATGTGATAGGTGGCAAGCCTATCGCCAACCGGGCACGTTTCCAATCCCGACCAACCTTTTTTTTTATTAGAAAATTGGAAAAATCCAATTTCCTTTTTGTTGGCCGACCCGGGATTCGAACCCGAGACCTCATGCAGTCAAGTCCAACACCCGGACCGCTCGACCACAGAGGCGATCGATACTTTACAACAAAATTAATAAAATTCTTAATACCTATCCCATGTATATATCTAAGCAATGTAAGTTAAATCTCAGCTGCTGGTTACAAAACTTGAGTTATGACGATGTGGAGAATCTTTTGGCTACTGGGAATCAGAAATGTTTAGTATAAATCCTAAAAACTATAAGTTTTTGAAACTTTTATCATATTTTTACTCACAAACACATTAGCGTATGCACACATAAACACACATTTATACACAACACACATGAGCACACAAAGATACATCACACACACAAACACACATACTTATAATCAATATTATACACAACTAACCTTATTTTATAAAATCTTTAGTTTAAATATTTTTCAACAGTATTTTTATATTATTTCGTTATATTAACTGTATTATTCACAAAAAAGAGTTGATTAAGTAATTGTTTTATTCGGAGGTGGGCGTTAGTAGCTGCGTCACAGTCCTTCGACTATTGCAGTTAATACCGAACATTTACAACAGTACCGAACAGTGTCATACAACACCATGTAAAATAGCTGAATAAAGATATTTGTATTGTATTACTAGCTGTTCCCGCGAACTTCGTTCCGCCCATTTAGTTTGTATGGGAAAAATTAAAATGTTGTTTTTCCCAGTTTCCTCACAATTGAACAGAATAAAAAGTATCCTATGTCCTTCTCCCGGTTCTAAGCTACCTCCCCACCAATTTGCAGCCTAATCGGTTCAGCCGTTCTTGAGTTATAAATAGTGTAACTAACACCACTTTCTTTAATATATATTGTATTATATTGTATTAACATATAGGCTACTTTTAATGCCCATCGCACAAGGGGTTCCTGTGAAAACGCGGGCGAAGCCGCAGAATTAATGTATAATCTGTAAATAAGTTAGGTGGCAAGATGTTAGTCCGCGATTGACTCCTAAAATACTTAACCGATTTTAATCAGATTAATACAACTTGTACGATTTTAATTAAACTTACAAGACAGAATCAATGACAATGACGATATTGACTTACTACATGGTATGCACTGCAATGTATCTTCACGCCCATATCCCCGAAGAGGTAGGCAGAGGCATAACCAGGGCACCCACGACTAGCCGATGACACTATGTCCCACAATGTGATAGGTGGCAAGCCTATCGCCAACCGGGCACTCTTCCAATCCCGAGCAACAATTTTATTTTATTAGAAAATTGGAAAACCCAAGTTTTTCATTTTGTTGCCCGACCCGGGATTCGAACCCGGGACCTCAAGCAGTCAAGTCCAACACCTAGACCGCTAGACCACAGAGTCGACTGCACTTGCAACTGACTTGCACTGCAATGTTATATAACAAAACTCTAACGTGTTCAGGTCTAGTACTATACTAAATTTTGTAAGCACCCTAATGCGATGGGGTCGTCACAGCCCGAACAAAAAGCTACATTAACAGTATGGTATAATTGTTACATAAAAAAAACATGGAGGCATAACTAGGTGCAATCTTACAAATCTGCAAAAAGGGTGTTACAAAAACACGATGGACCCAATCCAAGTGCCAATTAAAGTAAACAAACATCCTGTAACCCGAGATTATTGTATCTGGACAAGGATCTAGTGCCTGCCCACTTCTCTCGCGTTGAATAAATTAAATAAAAACCAAATATAAAATAAATTTAACATTGTTACATCTTACAACCGGCCGACCTCATTAAAATACACTTTGACTTTAACGAGTGATCTTTTATTTAATTAGTGAGATCGGGGAGAGAGTTTAATTAGTGAGATCAGAGAGAGTTTGATTAGAGAGATCAGGGAGAGAGTTTAATTAGTGAGATCAAAGAGATAGTTTGATTATAGTGTTTGTGTGAAAATGGCAAAGGGCTCAGTCGATCATGTTTAAAGAATTGCTGATGAAAGATTGGCAAAATATGTAAAGTATGAATGGTTGTAGGTATCTGGGACATCTTGACATCATTACCCTTGACCAAATCTCTTACGTGCCGCCTGATGGTGACAAGCCTTTACTAAGTTACACTCAAGCCAATCAGATTCACTTTTTAAAGCATTTGATCTAAATTAAGAAATTTATTTTTATGTTATAGGAAGTCAAACAAGCAGACGGATTTCCTGTTAGTAAGAAATTCACGCCGCCTAGAGACACCAAAGGTGGTAATGGTGCGTTGCCAACCTGAGGTCGGGATGTTAGGCCTCGAGCAAAAGTAAGTTTACCGGGTACCTCACCCTTCGAACCGGAACACGTCATGACGTTATGGTGGCTGGAATAGGTACATAAAAAGTACTTTTTAATGAAAATACTTTAATTTTAAAATAGTTTACAGAAGTATTTAATTTAATTTATATAAGGAGAATGATTAAAATTCTTGTTAATTAATGGTATTACAAAAATAGCGTATACTGATGTTGTCTGCTATTCGAGGCGAAGACGTATCCAACAAATCAAAAACCATGAAAATTGGCCTAG
>NJDD01000077.1:174393-199824 GCA_002245505.1 Calephelis nemesis | reverse complement strand
TGTTATCCGAAAAATAAGGAAGGTTATCAATTCGTGGGAATATTTTTTTGTATATTTGTTATTTGATTACTAAGAAAATAATGAATAGATTTTGATAATTCTTATCTTGAAAAGTAGGTTATAATTTGTGGGTGGTCCACATAAACTAGCTGTTGCCCACAATATGTGACCTATTTTTTAAGGAACCCAAACAAGCAGACGGATTTCCTGATGGTAAGAAATTCACGCCGCCTAGAGACACCAAAGGTGGTAATGGTGCGTTGCCAACCTGAGTGCGGGATGTTAGGTCTCGAGCAATAGTAAGTTTACAGGCTACTTTACTCAGTAGGATGTAACGGTGCTAGTGACGGTAAGCCTATGCTCGCCTTTTACGAGCTGCCTGCCAAGATGGCAGATGACCATCTGCCATATTTTGCAATAGAGCCCGGACCAACAAAATAAGTCCCTGTTTAATAGACATTCCAAACAGGCCTATTACTGATTTGGTTATCTATGACCTCTAAGCTTATCATAAAAGTTCATACAAACTCATTCATTAAGTTCTTACAATCCATGACGGAACATATTGATATTATCTTTTTCAATATTTTATAAAGCGTGATTCTAAATCAATCCAATATATCTTTTGTGAAGAAAATATTGCTTCAAGTACAGATATAAACTAGAATGGCTAACTGATGTAAATAGAAAAAGTATGTTCACACCAGTTTCCCTGAAGAGGTAGGCAGAGTTATAACCAAGGCTCACAATTAGCCGAAGCTGCTTATTGTTACCATTATGTAGTAGGCACCAACAACATGGATTAATCCTGGGCAAATTTGATTTTATTACAAAAATTAACTAACAGTTTGTGTCGGCCAAATTAAAGTGTTTTTCCATTTTCTATGCAATTGTACCAGGTTTTCTCCTTATACGATCCTTCTACTGATTTAACAGAATAAGAATAAGCGAAATTGTTCCATCCGTTCAGGCGTCAGGAGATGACCACGCAAACTGAGGATTCATCTTTATATATATAACTCTTCTGTGAGTGTGTATGTCACTGAACTCCTTCTAGACGACTGGACCGATGTCGATGAAACTTTTTGTATGTGTTCTAGGGAATTCGAGAATGGATTAGATTCACAATTTGGTCCACTGGAAAATGTTTTTTTAATTAATTTTTTAATAATAAGTAGTTGTTGATTTTAGAATGTTTCACATCGGATCCGACAGACTGCGCTACTGTCTAAGCATTAATGTCAAGCGATACGAAGTTTGCTTGGTTTTATATATTATAGATAGAAGATACATCTATACTTATACTAATTAACACATAAAAAATGTTGTGCTGTGAAAACGACAGTACCAAACACTGTCGTTATGGCGCTGATGGGTACGGGCAATGGTGGTAGTTATATTACGCATTTAACTAATTTTAAGTAATCGCTATCTCTTTTCAAGATATTAAGAGAAAGAGTCCAAACACGTTTATTAGAGTTAGTATAGTGACTAGTTTGCTCTTCAAACTTTATCTATTCCTCGGATACTCTTGATCAAAAATGTCATGACTGGAATAATCTGACATATCTAAAATGTTCCCTCTATTTTTTTTTAATTCGAAAAATAAAGAATACATGTAAAATAAGTTTAATCGGTGTTTAGCAGGATTACCAACTTTATGCAGTTGCTACATAACACTACCATTAGTGATCTTGTTGGTTGACTTATTTCATCTATGTATATTTTTTTCGAGCTATCAGGAAGTAACGCAAATTGACTATTTCACACAGAAAAACTACCAGCTCTTTATTTCATTTTTTCTTTCTTTCTTTTTTTTAGGTTTTGGCATTGAAGTTAGTATTTTGCCTGGAGTCAAATAGAAATTTGCATCAAATACACAAAATTGGTAGTAAATGATAATTAGTCATAAGTCGTCAATAAGTCATGTCAGGGTCTTAGGTAAAGCGATGGCCTCATTACTCAAGCCTATAGTGAGATTTGGCGGCAACGAGGACGATTTGTGAACTTTCACTGATCAAAATTGTACAAAATGCCACAAATTTGACTAATTTCACTCAATATAAACACGAAATTTAATAATTATGAAAAAATTTCGACCTAATATCGAATAAAATGAATATGAGAAACTTGCAAAAAAATCATTTTTTATTTTGGTATTGATTTATACAAAGCTAAAAATGAGTTCATGGTGCTCACACTCTCTAGTATCTTCGTAGACTTTAAGTTTGAACAGCGCCCCTACTGGTAACCACGGGAACTAAATTATCGAACGTAATCTACAGCAGCTTCATAAATACTTTATTATACTGTTTATTTATTTATTAGCTTCAGTATTGTCATGGAAAACTGCAATAACAACTAATATCCACGATAACGACATCATTATGAATTATAACAGTCGAAATAAAAACAGCCGTATCCAGATATCGACAGTGCATAAATAAAAGTTGAGAAACGCAACAAAACATGGCGGACATCTGATTAGGCGCGCGTCGCGTGACTACCCTCTATTTGTAAAATCATTGTCTTATTCTACATCCTCGCACCACCAAAAGACAACCACAAACTGACAACTGGCAAGATTATGCGTTAACACAAATCATGAGTCAGGCGAACCTCGCAAATTAGCTGTTTTTAACCGACTTCCAAAATATATCGTTCAACTAATATCGATTGATGCACCTTGAATGAACCTTGAATGCAAACATATGGGTTATGTCTGTCATGATAATTTTTAGGATATTTACTTACAATTAAAGGTATTGATTGTATTATTTTTAAAACAAAAAAAAGTATCATTACGCCCGTATCCTCGGAGAAATACAAAAAAAGGCCAGGGCACCTACGGTTAGAAAAAAATAAACAATGTGATAGGTGGCAAGCCTATTTACTATTAATATTTACAGCATTTTATTTTTCTTCATTTTATGTAATTTTAAGACGCTTTTATTAACTTTGTAGGTATCTATGTATGCAAAGGAATTAAGTGGTTAAAAACATTTTATTGTATAACTTCGTAGGGTGATAACATCCAATTTTTAATAATTTATTAACAGATATTATAACATCTGTTAATAAATTCGTAAATTAAATTCTTACAGCAAA
The DNA here is from genome assembly GCA_002245505.1 of Calephelis nemesis. Taxonomy (NCBI): domain Eukaryota; kingdom Metazoa; phylum Arthropoda; class Insecta; order Lepidoptera; family Riodinidae; genus Calephelis; species Calephelis nemesis. Next base: position 196,716 of record NJDD01000077.1, on the reverse strand, counting down.
ATGTTTATTTCTAAATCTCATTTTTACAATACAGAAAAATATTTTCTCCTTTTTAGTTCTGCCAGATATAAGGGTCTTCTTTTAGTCACGTAAACTATTTATTTCAACCTATAAATTTTATATATTATGTTCTTTATGTGTGTTCTATACAACAAAGAAGCCAGCTCAACCCTTCCTCACGAATATCGAACTTAATGACGAGTACTGACGATGTCGTTGTTGAGTAGTACAGTGGTACCAATTCTGACGCTTACTGATGTAAGATTGGATAAGATTTAGGATACGACACGATTTATTTTCGAAATAACATGGGATTAATTTTAGGATATTTCTCATTGGGTGTTATTTAAAAAATACGCAACACTTGCCTTTTAAAAGCACTGGGCAGTGAGACATTGATCATTTCAACAGACTCCAAAAAAGAGGAGGTTTCTAAGGAGGAGGTTTTAATTTGTCTGTATTGTTTTGTGTGTTTGCTACCTAATTACTTCGCCAATTAGGAATTAAATTTAGTGATTTCCTTTGTGTGTTAGATCACATACAAATTTAATAAAAAGCCGACAAGTGGGTTTTAAATATTGTATTTCTTCTTTTTAATAAAAATGAATCTTTATTTCCTTTGGTCACGCATGAATGGATGGACCAATTTTGTCAATTCCTTTTTTGTTGTGTTAGTTATCGTCAGAAGAAGGTTCGTATTGTCCTGTGAAGAGAATTTTGTTAAGAAAACTACGGTGAAGATAAGGAAAACAATATTTTAATTATCCCATACATGCTGATAAAAGATATCAATGTAAAGCTGTACGAAACTTGCCAAGTCGGCTAGTTGTATGTAAAAATTAATTCAGTTTTTCATTAGTCATTGCATTACGCCTAAGCGAATGGACCAATTTTGTTTATTATTTTTTTAGTATATTAGTTCTTGTCAAGAGAAGGTTTATGTAAAAAAAATCATATACGGGACAAGACGACTTCTCTTGCTAGGTCACAAAAAGCCATTTTTTATGAATAATTATGGTCCTTATCAAACGTTTTCACATTTTTAAACACATTTGTTGAACATTGTTGTAGTTTACACACTATCGCCGAAAATTAACTAGTCTTGGGTTTGATTCTTGACCATATTTGGTGATGAACAAGATATGTTTATTAATTTGAAAGTAGTTTAAGTAATTTACACCTTTGTGTAATTATATGTATCTATTAAAAACGATATTATAACCATTTTAATTTATGCTTTCATTTGGAATAAGAAATTTTTTTTAGTCTTACTCAAATTAGTTAGTTACTTACCATTGCTACTATTTATGATCTTGAATTAAAATCGTGAAATTGTTTGACGGTACAAAATATGATATGAATGCAAGGTTGATTTTACTTTCATATATAGCATATTTTTATTTTATTTTACATAATTAATATTATATCGATATCTATGTACTTTGGCAGTATATTTCGGCCCTTACTTTAAATTTTTATTTCAAGTAAAAGTCAGTTTTTTGGAATCCACCGTCAGAAGCTTCCTTAATTTATAAATGTGACTAAAATTTAAACTCAGTCAAACTGCTAAAACCAACTCACGATTCATTAACAAGATAATATAATTCAAAAAACCACTAGCTAGTCTGACCTGAGTCAAATTTACAAAGAACTTAAAATATATTAATTTTGAAGTACGTTTGGGAAAAACATCCATCAAAATTAATTACTGCACCGTAATTACATACGAAAATTACAAAAACAAAATAAAACAGAAAAAATGTCTAATACTAATATAAAAAGAGCAGTATACTAAAATACTAACTAAAAATTGTCTAATAACAAATATTGTAACTTGTAAGTTGTGTGTCGATTTTATTAATTACTTACCTACATTTAGGTGGCCTAAGTAGAAGGCCACAAAATCAGTATTCTGTTGTTGACAACCAGAATTTCTATTTAGCTGGATTTCACAGGGTACTTAAGTTGCTTCCTTCCCAACTTCCAGCTTCCTTCGTAAAAAGGTTCTGAAATATTTTTCTTAACTCCATTTTCACTACGAATGGCAGAAGAGTGACTACAAATTTCCTTTCAATTTTTTTGAGTAAGTGCCACATTGTACTATCTACATCTTTGATAATATTATAAAGAGGAAAATTTGACTTTTTGTTTGTTTGAAATGAATAGACTCCGAAACTTCTGGATCGATTTCAACAATTCTTTCACCTTTAGAATGCTACATTATCTCTGAGTGACATAGGCTTTGTATCATTAAAATCGGTGCAGAAAAAGCCAAGTTACGCAGGCGAAGCCGCGTGAAATTACTAGTGATTATATATAGGTAAGCATACAAAATTAAAATTTGTGAGTTGTCAGAAGTGCAAAACGTTTGATGTGTTAGATTTTTTTTGTTGCTACAAAAAACCTAATAACAGTGCTAGAATAATTTACTCTCAGTAAAACTGCAAAAAACCGACTTCGGTTTCAGTGAATATTTTGTGTCATACAAAAAAAAAATTTCCTCGACATCAATGGAATTGATTAAAATTGCAGCATCAGATTCACATTAAGCGCAATGAAACCAATTTCCAAAAACAATTGCTAAAAAGATGATTCTTTCAATAATATAAGACTTTCAGAACTCGACTGAGAAATCACTGAGAAATCGACACACATGCATAAAACTAAACATAAGAGCTGAACATAACATTATAACCTCCTTTCTCAAATTAGTTTCATTTAAAACTGCCTGAAAAATTAATCCTTTCGTTCATAAATTCATAAAAAAATATTACTTTCTGTAAAATGACGCGTTTGATATTTTCGCCCATCATTATCCTCAACAACGAAGATATTTTTAATAAAACCCACCAAATTTTGCAATTGTACAACTCTATCACCATTTACGGTTTATTAGACATGTGTATAAACATCTCAATTGCGCCATATCATTCGTAATAAGTGTTTAAAGAAACTCATATTTATAATTCGCAGAGTATTCAACATCTTGACCGTCTTGTGATCGGTCCTCCCACATCGAGAGGCCGCTACTATTGGCCCACGAGAAACAGACACCGCCTCCGTTGCAGCACACATTTCACTTCAAAACAACTCCATCGGTTCAATAAACAAGTCTGGAAGTCCATTGTCTCCATTATTATGCCGACGACAAGCACGTAACCGTCATAGATCTGTTAGAATAAAAAAACAAGCCGCAAAGCGTTCTCATTACATTGATGCGCTCCCGTAATAAACAATCCAATTACACCATTTTGTGTCATGGAAATCTTTCAGACCAATTATGATGGTATTTTAATGCATTTGCAACTAATTCCTTTAAAAGCAGGTTGGAGCAAGGTTATCAGGAAATATACATTCATATTTTATAGTGATTAAGGCCCTATATTCAAAAAACGAGTCGTTTTGCTTAAGAATGGTTGTTTTTTGTACGAGTAGTACAAAATCTAACTACAGTCGTTCGTTTTTTATTGTTACCTCTAAACATTTAGTTTAGTTTATGATTCGTTGATCATAGGAACCGGGCTTATTTGGACATGTTTAACTAAGTAATATTATCTCCAGTTATGCCCGCATATTTAAAAGCTACAAGGAAATCTTCTTCGGAAATTATTCATTCAGATCCACACGAAAATAATACTACCACATACACGTTCGTATTAACAAGTTTTTTAATTGGTACGTAAATGGTGTATTAAGAAAATATATAATAATATCTGTCAGTTACCATTTAACTGCTAAACTACTGGATTTATTCAGATTCATTCAGATCCATACAAAAAGTAATACTAGCCATTAATACAAGTTCGCATTACAAAATTTTTATAATTGGTCTATAAATGTATTGTAATAAGAAAATCTACATTAATATCTGTCTGGTACGATTTGACTGCTAAACTACTGGATCGTTTTATGAAAGCTGATTTAAACAGAGATACAGGCTAAAGTGGAAATAGTGGCTTTTAAAAAGGAGTGTCAACAACGATTATATTTTATACGAAAATCTGTTCTATCTGACGACGTCGCAAGTAAATTAGTTTTGTTGTGATGTAAATATGAATAGATCGATTTGGATAAATTCTAGATAGATATAGAGTACAATGGTGAAAACTGACGTATAACATGCACATAGTTATTATAATAAATAATATAATTATAAATTAACATCCCAGTTTCAGTCTCTCTATGTGACAGTTGCATTTCCGTTCTACGTAAAAGAAATTAACGTTTGACATCAAAGTCTGGCGCGTTAGTGAGTTCGCATTTGGCCGATTTTTTTGTTTTAATTTCAAAACTCTCCAATAGATGTCCTCACAAACCTTATATGTTATTCTGGGTCTTCAACTACCTACTTACCAAATTTCATCGTAATCGGCTTTGTAGTTTTTGCGTGAAAGAGTAACAAACATCCATACATCCATACATACAAACTTTCGCATTTATAATATTAATAGGATTTGTTGTCAAAATTATAGCAAAACAACTTGTTTTTTAGGTTGTATTATGATCATTAATTGATTATGCTGTTGAAATGGAAATATTTCAAATTTTTAACCGACTCTACAAAGGTGGAGTCTCTTAATTTACTGTGTTTTTTGTTGGATGTTTGTTTCTCACACGATTACTCCGTCATATATAAATTAATTTTGTCATTTTTTTTATCGTGAAATAGGTTATGACCATGGCTTTACAAAAATAGAAATGATAGAACCGAAACGTCTTAATATGTATAATTCTTTTGTACTTATGTATCAGCTAATTCCCTTTTAAATGGCTGTACCAATTTGTTTAAAATTTTATATGTATATTTCAATGGGTTCAAATTTGGATTTTAGGTGGCATTACTGTCGGTATGTTACTAAATAAAGGCGAGGATACTTATTAAAATGAGGAAAAGGATAGACAGAAGAGAGGTAAATATTTTAAAAATAAAAAAATAGTCGTCATAACTACTATTGTTATTAAGAATGTTACTTTCTGATACGAGTATACCAATAGTTAAACAGGAAAATTATTTGTTAGTATTGCAGCAAAATCTTTGTAGGTAATATTGAATTTTCAACCCTGATTTTTTTTCAAAGAAAAGGCATGTATAGGTAAACTCCTACCTCCTATGTATAAAGGTAATAATATGTTGAAGTAACATAATTATTGTGACAAGCTTTTTGAAGTTATACTTCTTTTGGCGCGTTAGGAAAAAATGATGATGGTAAATTTTTACGATGCGCACGCACACCGTCACGAATAACCGACATGATGAAGTTAGCTATAGATAACATTTTAGTTTTTCAAAAAAAGGTACCTACCAACAAAGTAAAAGTAAGGACATCTATGTATGTTTGCGTGAGAACTGACAACTGTATTCACAATATTACTTTATTTCTATGGTTAGTATCATTTTGTCTACAAATGTAAAATAAGGCAAAAGATAAAATTTTTAAAAAGATTTTTATCTTATTACGCCGAAGAAGTATAACTTCTAACGCGTGTACATAAGTACCGCAAGGATTACTGTAAGTACTATACTGTAAGGATGACTGCTCGCAGTAGACATGAGGAGCACTATTCAATACGTATCAAATAAGTCCCAAAAATGATTAAAAAATGAATACATCCGTTTCCATAATCAGATTAACTCTAGCTAAAGTTTAAATGAGATCAAATTAAACTTGCAAGATTCACTCCAGACAAATATGTATTCATATTTCTAGTTAAATAAAAGCTCGTAAAAAAATTCAAATTTGCATCCAATATACTCTGGAACAACTTTCGTAATATCCATAACTTTCTTATTCTGCTATAAAGTTGATATATCGTTAACATGTTTAAAAAAATCATCTGTGTGGTCTAGCGGTCCAAGTGTTGGACCCGTCATGAGGTCCCGGGTTCGAATCTCGGTCGGGCGACAAAAAGAAGATGTGGTATTGCCAATTATCTATTAAAACAAATGGTGGCAATAGGCTTGCCATTGTAATATTATTTTCTAATCTGGCCTTTGTAGTTGGCAGCTGCACTGGCCAGTATTAAAAAAAATGTTCTCTATTATAAAATTTTGAAATGTAGAACCAAAATTTAATTTGAAAGGACAGCAGTCTGCTACATGTTCTTACACGGTCCACTTCTAGTAATCTCAGTCTACTTTTTTCTTTCCTAACATTCTTCCTAATACTCTACAGAGCTCCGATTATATAAGTCGACGGAAAGTCTTACTATGACTGCTGCTTGCTGCTTGGTGTCTGCTGCTCGGTGGTGAGAGGACCCTAGACCGGCGGAAGCTGCCCGCCAGTGTTCTTCTATGGCCGCCTTCCCAGCCGCCCTCTTCTACTGCTGCTTCTGGCTGCTGAAGGAAGGCGCCAAAGGGTCCCGCTAGCCCAACCGCCGAAGACTACAGCAGCAGTCCTTCGAGTTCCGTCGACAAGACCACCGTATCCCACGACCCTCCTTTTTTTTATCCGGCAAAACCTTTTTGTGCACAGACTTTTTATATGGACTTTATTTTACTAGTGTTTCCTTTTTATTATAATGTTTTTGTTTACATTTTTTTGATTCTCTTTTAGGCCAATTATTTGTTCATTTTTCTGTTAACATAGTGGTGGGTGGTAGCTAAGCCACCCCCACTACGTTACACCATCTATCACATTGTGAGACTTAGGCTAGTCGTAAGTACCCTGGTTGTGCCTCTGTACCTTTTGATAACGTAGCTGAAAATCTCAGTCATGACAACTTTCAAACAAAAATCCGCAAAATTGATCTATTTTTTAGGAGTTATTACAACATACATACTTATACACTTATCTCCCTCACATACGTACACACACAACATAATACAAATACAACACACACATGCAAGACTTATACCTCGTTTCCATCGTAGTTTAAAATATTGCATTAATTATAATCGAAAGGAGTTAGAATAAACGCATTGTGCGATATAACAGGCGTGAAATGTTGCGCCGGCAAATATCCTTAAGTGTGAGCTGCGGGGAAGGGTATCAGGAATAAACCCACCGTTCTTACGCCCGCGCTGCCTCAATGGCAAAAAGTCGAAGTCACAGCGACAACCTCAGAGGCTCGACTCCACGATAAAATCGACATAGAAATAAATCGAAATACAAAAATCACTCATTGTTCTCATAAAATGAATGTGCTTGGAGTTGAATGTGAGGGTTTTTGTGGAAATATTCTCATACTTTAAAATGGGATCTCGTGTGGCGCCTCTTAATGATAGTTGTTTTTGCTTCGGCGCGACCGCCGGACGATGCTAGGGGTTTGGTGTGTCGGCGCATGTCACTGATTCCACTTTTTGTTGCACTGTTTCGGATGTGAATTAAACAGTTTAGCGGCATTGTTTTCAGCTAAGCGATGCAAAAGGAAAATTTTCATTATCTTGAAAGTTTGACTTTGCAAAAGAATAAATAAATATGTTATAAAAAGCTTCACTATGCTGCGTTTGTTGTCTGTTTTAATATTTAATGATTATTCTAACCATAATCCCTACTCCGTAAGGCACTTATGTATGTACTTATACTTAGGTACGTATGTGTGTGTACTTAAAATAAAATAGTGCTTAAAATGTAATAAATACAAAAAAAATGCACACTGATTGCACATTGGTGCAATGTTTAAACATTTTTGTAATGACTAAATACATGTGGTCCACAAATCATTAATTTTCATTTTATTTAATTTTGTACTGAGAAGGAAAAAAAAACATTTGTGCCTAGCTATAGAAATATTTTGATACCACAATATTTGTGGTTAAAATACAAATGTTCTGATATTATTTTTTTTTGTTTTGATGTATTATTTTATTTATGCTTAAATTATGAGTAGTACTTATTTTTTCTCTATAGTTTTGTTACTTGTAAAGTTGTTGTGTTCTTACCTTTCCTTGTTCCCTGGTAGAGATTGCTCTGAGCGATAAGACCGTCATTTGTACTTTTTTCGGATGGTTTTTGTTCTGTATCCTAGGTTTGTGTTTATATTGTCCAATAAAGAATAAATAATAATAATGTTATTCAAATAATTGATTTTTATTTTATTTCAATTGGGTTGAAGCAGAGAAAAACCATGTGTAGTTATTAAAATATTTGTACACCACGATGTGGTAGAATATGTTATAAGCTGAAATATTTTTGTAATTTCTTTACATGTTCATACATGCTCCAATAATCAATATCTTTTTTTTTATTTGGTTTCGGACTTGTGCAAGTCTTAAATTTACTAGAATACTGTAGAAATTTAATTATGTCTATCCCTAGAAGGGAAGAGTAACTGATTTCAACTGTGTTCAATTTTCGTTCATTTTCTGTCAATACCTTTTCCATTGAGTATACAATAGACAAAGGCTAAAACATTGACAAATAAAATGGACTATATTCAGCTCGGGGCTAAGCTCCTGTTTAAAATTTTTACTCTTTTTGGAAACCCAATTAGATTTCTTTTTTACGATACAAAAATAGACCAAAATATTGTTAGAAGTCGTTATTTTGAGGAAATCCAAACAAAACTATTTAATTTTCAATTTTGAGCCAAATTTGAAAATTGCAAACCAAATAATTTTCAAATAACAATCTTGAATTTTTTTTTGATTTTATCTAAAGTAAAATAACAATCTTTAATGACACAAAAAAGAAGAACTAACAATCTTCTACGTAATTGTAATTGTAAATAAAAATTGAGATTTTTTTATTCACGCTACCTTCTAATAAGTGTTTTTAATTTAAATGATTCGAAAGAGTGTCTCTAAGGGAGCTAACAAGGAACCTTATAAATGTCGTTATTTAAAACTAATGTTTAATTACTAACATTTAAATCTATAGAGTAATAGTTTCAAATTCCCTAAAAAGTAATGATCCTACCTTAATTCAAATTAAGAAAAATCCATAATTTTCTCATCTAAACGTTTCCTACCAATTAAAATTATGGGCTTTAAAAAGTTGACAACAACACTTTGGATTGAAATAGTACATCAAAATGTCAATGTATAAAATGAAAACATTCATTTTATCTTTATATTAATACGTGATGCAAAAAAATTGGACCCTTTTTTACGAAAATTGCGCGGACGCAAGAGCATAAAATTTGGCACACTTAGAGTTCATGTGTAAAAAAAAGTGCAGAACGCTAATATTTTTCAATAATAATGCTTATCAAATACATTAAATCCACAAATAAAACATTACTCACACTGCCACGCATTTCACACACAAACAAATATATTCATGATAACGATGAAAGATCACAGATGGCGCACTAAAAAGTTTGGAAACAGAGTAAGTAAGTGAAGATGGCGTTCTTCTCAACAAGATATTAAAATTTATTACGGTTGAATTTCGACATACGGGCGACAACTAGTCTTATTAAATATTGGTGGGTCGTTCTTCTTTGTACTAAGTGTACTTACTCATTTTAAGATATCGCTGTCTACTTTCAAAGCAAGTAAATGATAAAAAGAGACAAAACTTATTTTGTGCTGTGATATTAGATTAGCTTGCGATACTTCTGTAGATATTTAAGTTATACCTAAAAATATTGTGATTAAAACCATACCAGTTGCTATGTCTTGAATATTTTTAGAGGTCTTAAATGTACCATCTCTTTTGTCTGTGTGTCATTAGAAAAAGATAGCATACATGTATGAAGTGTTGATTTTTTTGACAATTCGGGATAGAACCAACATTGTTGCCGACCATGCTTATACTTTTTAATTAAAAATTGTTCATAGTGATTCATAATAATTAACATACAGCAATCATAAAAATAATTGGAATCGGCTCACACATTTAAGTTTTTTGATTACCGCCAAGTAGGTAGAATATATATAGACTAATAAACATATAGATTTTTAGTTTATGTATATTGATGGTTGAGTGAAATTTTCCATACACTTCTTAACCAACTTTAAAAAGGTTTATTTTGTATATTTGTTACGAGACTATTCCGAGAATAGCCAAGTTATAGAACTCATAACTGGATCGCACTTCTTCATTCTTCATAACGGGCTATGAGACTGAAACTTACTTACTGATTCTTCATTTGTAAGGATGAAGATAATGATAAGGATTATTAATTATTAATATTATAATTACTGCAAAGTTAAACTTTGTTTATGACACTTGCACATAGCAACTTATTAACCAATCATTTTGAAACTTATTAAAGAGGCATCAAAAGTAACCTGGGATACTTTGTATCAATTTAAATGCGAGCGTAAACTTTAGGATTAGGTATCATAAAAGTGTATCGGTTATCCTTTCACAGGTGAGCTATTGGACCGATTTTGATGAAATTTCGTAGCATGGCTAAGGAGATGAGTTCAATAATAGGCTTATTTATTTTAAAAACGTCTCCAAAGGTTTACAATGGGAAATGAAAGTTAGTATGAATCTATTCTATAATTAATAGTGTTTAGGGGCTGCGGCTATGTAATATCATCAAGGAAGACGCGAGCTTCTTCACTGCCTTTTGCCATAAAAATCAACGCTGAAAAAATCGCTTGTGAATAGCTACTAGTACTTCGTTCGTATTATTTGTTTATTTAAAAAAAATCATGAACATGTCTTTAATTTAAAAAAAAACGCGAATATTACTTCGTGCGGAATTTTTGCTTCCTTAAACAACATCACAATGAAATTGTAATCTTTAGTTTTAAAAGAACTGCGAATCAAAATCTTAAAACTTTACTGAAATTAAACTGTTAACGACATAAAGACTTGCAAAGCGCTTCTGTACAGTAACAATTATTTATGAGTGCACGTTCATTCGTATGTTCGTACGTGTCGAAGGTTAAAATAAATAATAAAAGCTGCAGGGCAAATCGTGACACCTACCCCTCCACTAATGGAGCCAGACTGTGCTTGTTTGTTATAATCAAGATCATTCGTTAACTCTGTCTTTTTATTCTTTTATTGTCAAGTTATATTGACGCCATTTCTATTAGGCATTAAAATTTTGCGTTAAAGAATTCTACAATTAAAATGACACCGTTTCATCTATACATAAAAGGAGTGTCTGTATGTAATGTTGTTCATAAATTAAAAAAAAAACAAAAATGTAAGATATATACATAAATAGTATTACACTTTGTCCGGGTTCCTTTGCAAATTAGACCTGACTTTCTGTTAGGCAGGTCGTAAAAAGCGAGCATGGGCTTACCGTCCCTTGCGCATTTGGTAGAGTTTCACAGCGACTCGCCCGGATTTGTACCACCGTCCTACCTATTCCTGCCGTTATAACGGGCTTGCCGTTGACTTGTTCCGGTAAGGAAGGAGGATAAGGTAGCCGGTAAACTTACTTAATTGGCAGCCCACCATTATCAGCTTTGGTGTTGCTAGGTGGCGTGAATTTTTTACCATCAGGAAATCCGTCTGCTTGTTTGCCTTCCAATTGAAATATCTATTCATAAAAAAACATTGAAAACAGTAAAACTCCAAAAGTCCACTGCAACTATTTCATAGTAGTTTTTATACCAATTAGATATGACATTAACCCTTTTCTCAGATCTTCTAAACTCATAACATCAAAATCTATAATTTAGAGATGGTGATTTATTTATTTAAGTGTAAATAAATGCGAACGAAGTCAGGAACGTTGGCTTGTTGAGTAACTATTTTAAATATAAGATGGTCGCGTTTGTTCAATTCCACCATAATACCGGTTCAAGTGTATAAACTTATTATACTTGATGTAAAAATGTCTAATAAGCCATTTTTAAAGTTCAATTCTGAAATATATTCTTAATTCCTTTTTTATAGTTACATAATATAAACCTTCATGACAAGTTCCTTGAGGAGAAGTGAGTGAGTGCCAGTTGTCACGATTCAATGAAATACCTGACTAGCTTACGACACTAACATTATTTTTGAAAATAAGTAAAAAAGAAGTATCTTCACGCTCGTATCCCCAAAGAGGTAGACGGAGGCAACGACAAGCCGAAAACACTAAATAACATAATATGATAGGTGACAAGCCTGTAACACATATTCCAATCCCAGCTAACGTTATTTTTAAATCGAAAATTAAAAATGTCCATTTTCTATTTTATTGCCGACCCGGAAATCAAACCCGGAAATCAAGTCGCTGGACTGCTAGACTACAGGGGTGATTTTTAATAATAATGAAATAGTGTGATGAAAGAGGTTTTGCAAATATTGAAAATCTAAAACTTATTGAATTATTAATTTTAGATATCCAAACCTACGTTAATCTTCAGCTAATAATAAAGTGGAATATATTTTGTAACAATATTAGTACATCAGAAAATGTAAAATGGTTAACTAAAAAAATTTTAATAAACTGCTTTTTTTGTTTTTTTTTTTAAGTTAATATGCCCCTTTCTGGGGCCGGGTAAGAGCTTCAGGCCATGCTGCCATGTCTTCCGTATCAATAAATTCTTTCATTTTCAGTCATAAGTCAATACAAAGTCATGTCATGTTCTTGAGTAAAGAGGTGGCTTAGTTATTCATGCTCATTTAGTGGGATTTGGCGGGAGCAAGGAAATACACGATACACTATTTTCTTTATAAGTATTTTCTTGTGCACTTTAACTGAATAAAATTGAACAAATTTCCACTGAAATTAACTAAATTTACTCATAATTAATATAAAATTCAATAATTACGAAAAAATCACTATCATCTTCTTTCACAATGACGCCAAAACTTGATTTGTTTTTTTTAAATTGCTTTAACTTCCACTAGAGGCACAATAATTTCTTACACGCCTACATTAAATATTTTCTAAGCATAAATTCAGTAGTGAAGTCAATCCTTGCAAAATCTTACAACCAGTTATTAATGACTGGCGACTGCGCTACGCAACAAAGCCTAATGCTATGTGCAGACCAAGCCAACAAAAGCGAATAAGGGACCTAGTTCTTGGTTAACTTCATTGGACATTTAGAAGTCAGAGAAGTTAAAATTCGGAGTTTAAATTCGGATCTTTAATCCACGTGCTACTTAATTAAATTCTAAATTGCCTAAGATTCACTAACCAAAAAATTCAGTATGAAATTGAAAAAAAAATTACGTAGTGTAGTTAAAAAACATCAAACATCGATTATGTCAGCTTTCAAACTAAAAGGCAATCAACATGTTTAGGAGTTTAGATGCTACAGGTAGACACATACAGCTTATACTTATGACAACCCTCTTTCTGTTGGGGGTTAAAATCGTCATGTTTTCAAAAAGCTGGTGTGTGTTCAATTGTTTGTTTCATATTAAAGAACTGAAAAAGCTCTGTTGCAAATTGGTTTCTAAAGCGATTGTTTTTAGTTTAAGCTTTTTCTATTATCTAAATATATTTTTCCTCGTGTTGGTCCTGGTTGAATAGACCATCTGCCTTCCTGCCAGGCAGCTCGTAAACGGCGAGCATAAACTTACCGTCACTAACGTCGTGACATCTGACTAGATGGAATAGTTTCGCAGTGACTCGCTCGGATTGGTACTCACCTATTCCTGCCGCCAGAACGTCAGTGCTTGCCTTTGACGTATTTCGATTCCGAGCATAAGGTAGCCGGTAAACTTAGTTTTGCTCGAGGCCCAACATTCCGGCCTCAGGTGCGCAACGCACCATTACACCGTAAGTGTCTGTTACCATCAGGAAATCCGCTCGCCTGTTTGCCTTCTAATATCAAAAATAAAAAAATATATTAATATTTGTAGTCAGCTATCGGTGGATTATGTAATACTAGCTGCGCCCCGCGGTTTCACCCGCGTAAGTCCCAATCCCGCGGGAACTTAAGGATAAAAAGTAGCCTATATGTTATTCTGGGTCTTCAGCTACCTACATACCAAATTTCATCGTAATCGGCTTTGTAGTTTTTGCGTGAAAGAGTAACAAATATCCATACATCCATACATCCATACATCCGTACATCCATACATACTAACTTTCGCATTTATAATATTAATAGGATAATATGTATTACTTATGTTTGAACTCGGATTTTTAGCCAAATGTAAAAACCGATGATAAAGTAACAGATTGACAGTCATACAGATTTTGGAATTTATGTTAATAAAGAATATGATAGCAGAAATACATAAGGCGAGGATCACATTGCATAAAAAATCTTACTTTTTTAAGATTAAAAAAAAACAACTACTTTATTAACGTCACTAAAAACGTAAATCATTTAAATTCAAATCGTTTAATTGGCCTTTGAGTTTATGAGTCAAAAGTTTTGATTTATAAAGTTTGGTAATAACTAGAATTAAACATCCACTAAATGAAAATCGTCCCAGGGCAACAGTTTACCAAACAGGAAGTCGGTAGTAATGATATCTCTCAAAGGCCACACAGAATCAGAAGTTACAAGTCTTTATCACAAACTAATGGGACAAATCTAAAGGCGGCTGTTTTAAATACACACTTAATAATCGTTATAAAATCCTATTATTTTACAATTTACGATACGTTGATATTCTGAAAATTTGTATTTTGATTAATGCGTGTAATAAGTAAGATAATAAAAAGACAGAATTAGTTACTTACATTTAATTTTATATTTTATATATATTATAGACCTAATGATTTTTTTTCAATTTTGAAGTTATTCTTTTGAATCTCATTTTATTAATTTTTAAGTGAGAATTTTGGAGCGATTCGCCCGGATTTGTACCACCGCCTTCCCTGTTCTTGCCGCCAGAAAGTCAGTGCTTGCCGTTGACGTGTTCCGGTTGGGTCGGTAAGGTGATGAACTTGCTTTTGCTCGATGCCTAACATCCCGACCTCAGTTGGCAGCACATCATTACCACCTTTTGTACCTTAAGGAGGCGCGGATTTCCTACAATCAGGAAATCCGTCCGCTTGTTTGCCTTTTAATATCACAAAAAAATATTAATGTTTAAGTGAAAACTTATTTAGCGGCGTTATGCCCTTTTAGTGACGGGTAAAACACTGATATCAGTTAAAGTGTGTTGTGGAAAAGTACAAGCGTCATTTGTAAAGCGTTTTTCTACATTCAAAAATTTATCTATTTAAATACGATGACGTTCTATAGCTTAACCGATAAACTAGACATAAGGTCTTAAAACAAGATTTTTGCATTAAACCTAATTTTTTTTAATTGCCATTTATGTTATGCATAAACAGTATGCATGAATATAAAATATTTACAGCGACAAAAGATAAAAAAGCTTTTAATTATTATTAAAGGTGTATGTGTAGTTAGAAATGTGTTAATTTATTCGAATACAGATTATATAATAATGTCATCAAAAGTAACGAACACTTTAAAATAACTATTTATCATAGAGATAAATAAGAATTTGTCATTGATATGAAGTGCTTGTAAAATTATTTTAACCAATTAGCAAGATTTGATTAATAGCATTAGAAAACACACCAGTAAGAATCAAATTTGATAAAAAAAGTTAATATGAAGGTATTTAAATTTCGCTTGTTAACGATGTTAATTTTTTTCAAACTTGGTCCCGGTTCCTTGTGTAGAAAGACCGTATGTCTCCCTGTCAACAAAGTCCACTTGCGGTATAGTGCTGTGACAGCTTGCCAGGCTAGGACCATACCTATTCCTGACACCATATGTAATGACAAAATCATGTCCAGGTTTGGAGGGTAGAGGTACACTATAAGTCTGCCATCTTGTTCTAAAAAACGGTCATCTCTCATACAATGTAATAATTCCAAAATTAAAAATACTCATTATCCCCGACAAATCCTGTAATGCTAAGAACCTTCTCGATTATGTCAATTTAAAAAAAAATCGCATTAAAATTGGTCTTATCGTTCAAAAGTTAAGATAACATAGACACATACACATATATGTTAAACTTTAAACACACCTTTTTTCCATCGAGGGTTGAAAATACCAAGTTAGAAGTAACACATCATCGGATTCGTCTATTCAGATCTGTCAGTGTATGGTAAATATTTGACAAAGTTTCGGAGGCTTGACATCCTTAGCTTGAGTAAGTAACTTTCAGACCGAGAGAAATGAAGGGAATGAGCAGGAAAGGATAGTGCCAAGAATGAATTCCCTGCAGAAGGACGAAAACGCGTGGGCAATGGGTCACCAGAACCAATGACAAGTTTCGTAGCTTACGTAAATTTGTTCTGCGTACCTCTAGTAGAGTCAAAGTCAAAAGTAGTAAAAAACGTACCTAATGTCATAAAGTGATATTGTTTTAGCGACACTCAACGTTACGTAAGCCTTACATATAGACATTTTTGGTAGTTTTGGCGCCATCGAAGGAAAAGATGGTCGAAGTTTTTTCATAACTATTGAATTTCGTGTTTATATTGAGTGAAACTAGTAAATTTTGGTGGTATTTTGTTAATTTTATTCAGTGAAAGTGCACAAAAGAAATAATCATAAAGAAATTAGCGTAACGTATATTTCCTCGTTGACGCCAAATCTCACTATATGAGCTTGAGTAATGAGGCCATCGCTTTACTCAAGACCCAAAATGACTTTTATTGACGACTTGTGACTAATATTGAATAATTGAAACCCGATTTTGGTAGATCGGTTAACTTGTTGCAAAATTTCTACTTGACCATTGGATAAATGCTAACGCGAATGCCAAAAACTAAAGAAGAGAGGAAGGTTCACACTTATTTGAGGTAAACATTGAGGTTAACTTGGTAGTGAGTACAACCAAATAGGTATTGAAAGTTAAATTAAAACAGACTTTTTTATCTTTAGTTATAAAGCCCTGATGACAACGTCAAAGTTAAATCGTTTGCCTGTAGCGTAACATAAAGTATTTTATAAATTGTACAGTGGAAAAGTACAAGCGTTTACCTCAAAAAAGTGTGTATGCCAAAGTAATTCTACCAAGTGCCGACGATAACAAGTACAGATTCTTTAACCAATGTTTAAAGTTAGAATTTTGACTGCATGTCGTATGAGTTTTTAAGTTACTCGTTCAGCGCAGTAAGAGCCTTTGCCCCACATCTTACGATTCAAGTTTGTCTGCGTTTCGCACATAAATGAATCTTCTGTACGTTATTACTATTATTCTTTGCTATTGATTTTAATGTAGAAGATGCTCTAGACCAGAATTAGAATCGGTGGATGTTTTAGTATACACCGATTTTTTTTAGGATATTGGAAGGCAAACAAGCAGACGGATAATATCATTATATTATCCTAATGATGAGAAGTTCACGCCGCCTAGAGACACCAAAGGTGGTAATGGTGCATTGCCAACCTTAGGCAAAATGTCAGGCGTTGAGCAAAAGTAAGTTTACCGGCTACCTTACGCTCTAAGCCAGAACACGTCAATTGCAAGCACTAACGTTAGGGCGGCAGGAATAGGTAGGGCGGTGGTATTGATACGGGCAAGTTGCTGCGAAGCTACACCACCTAATAGGATGTCACGGTGTTAGTAATGGTAAGCTTATGCTCGCCTTTTATGAGCTGCCTGGCAGGAAGGCAGATGGTCTATTCTGCAAAGGAGCCCTGACTTCAATAATTTCATAAAGTGTTAAATTAAAACAAATAATTTTACAAAACGAATGGCTTCCATGGTAGTGATAACATACACTGAGGACACTGCCGAAAAATATACCAAAATTGACAAACATTACTCAATATGTACTGAAACACTAGGATCGTGTTATTTAATTATTTTATATTAATAAAAGGATAATTTTATATAATAACGTTTATGCTAAATTTTGAAATATGTTTTATTCTTCTTTTATATGTTTTTAGCTTTCTTCTGACTGACGGATTTTTTTCTTTCTTTAGGTTTTGGCCTATACGTTAGTATTTTGCCATTAGTCAAGTAGAAATTTGCATCAAATTTTGTATCAACATTAATCAATTATAATTAGTCATCAGTCACAAGTCGTCAGTAAGTCATGTCAAGCTCTTGGGTAAATCAGTGGCCTCATTACTCAAGCTCATGTAATGAGATTTGGCGGCATAGATACGCTAATTTCTTCATGACTATTTCATTTGTGCACTTTCACTGAACAATATTGTACAAGATGCCACCAAAAGTGACTAATTTCACTCAATATAAACACGAAATTCAATATTTATGAAAAAACTTCGCGCATCTTTTCTCTCGATGGCGCCAATACTCTTTATCATTCTAATATTTTAAATTCAATTATACTTTTTTAAACAGCCAGTAGAATTTGGAAATGTCATTATAACGACATTTCCAAGTTATATCGCGTGACCAGAAAAAGTTAGTCAGCATTAAACATGGAATCGTTACTTATTTTTTGTTTATTTTTGTTTTGTATCTTTTGATTTATAGAAAATGTACTTTTTGCCGTATCTAATAGACTTTATTAAGGCACGATTATTAAAGCTATATTTTGTTTGGTGTAGCGGTTCAGGTGTTGGACTTGACTACTCGTGGTCCAGGGTCGGGCAACTAAAAGAAAACTTGCTTTTTCCAATTTTCTAGTTCAAGTTTCAAAAAAAGTTGTTTGGGATTGGATATGTGCCCGATTGGCGAAAGGCTTGCCGCCTTACCCATAATGTGATCTTTGGCTAGTCGTGGGTGCCCTGGTTGTGCCTCTGCCTACTACTTCGGGGATATGTGCGTGAAGATACTTTACTTTTTATATTTTTATTACGTATTCTGAATCCCATCTAGTTTTTATTGTTATGTAAGATATGTCATTTAGTAAGCATATATAACATAGAATTTAATAAGTTTTTCCAACTCACACTCTAGTACACATTTTAATATGTTAATTCCACATATTCTACTACCATATAAGTATATTGTCTTAGAATAAAAATTCCCATGAATAATATATCAAGAGTGATGTATGTTATTACATGTATATCTTCACGCCAAGTCCGTTACAGGTAGGCGTGGAGTATCGACCTAACGATCCTGGCAATTTTTTTTATGATATTGGAAGGCAAACAAGCAGACGGATTTCCTGATGGTAAGAAAATCACGCCGCCTAGAGACACCAAAGGTGGTATTGGTGCTTTGCCAACCTGAGGCCGGGATGTTAGGCCTCGAGCAAAAGTAAGTTTACCGGCTACCTTACCCTCCGAACCGGAATACGTCATGACGTTACGTCGGCAGGAATAATTATAAATAATGTGTAATTATATCTTGATAGTAGTAGATTACGTTTACCGAAATGGTATTCAAACTATTTAAACGACTGTCGCAACAATAATTCGAAATTAGTCAGTAATTGAGCATATTTAAGTCTGTTAAACAATTTATCTTAGAGATCGGTCGGAATTCTCCCACGTAAAGCCGCTCATTACATCCAAACTTGCCTAAAGTGGCTGTTAAACTTCTTAGTGTTGCCATTTTATTACACTGCTAAATCCCAGTGTAATAAACCACAAAAACTGCTAACAAAAAACAGGCGCCATCACAGTATTCTATGCTACTTTTCACAAGTGCCAAAATTAAAATATTTACAGACAAATATGACATCTCTGATATTTGAATAAAAGTTATTTTAGCATGTACATTTTTAAACATGGCCGCGGCTGCATCTTGCAATCGGAACTTATATTATCGTGTAGCGTATTTTTTACATGGTTTTTTTGGAGGTTTGGGTTTTGTGTTAAAATACACACCTAAGTACTATTAGCTATAAACACAGTTCTTTGTGTCTTCCACAGCAAGGAATAAGGGTAATAAAATGGGAAGATCGAAGTACAGAGCGGATATCACGCTAGTATAGAGTAGACTTATTTAAATGCTTGTTAATGGTTGCTTTCGGATGTGGATAGAACATTCTAAATTTAAAATGTACTTATAAAAATATATTCTAAATTTAAAAATATAAAACTATCAGGTGACGAAAGCTATTAATATAAATTGATAGGTTTTTCATACAATGGACCAAATAATATTTACATATCCTATTAATATTATGAAAACAAACGCAAAAATATGTTACTCCTTCACCAAAAAACTGCTTAACCGATTTTTATGGAATTTGGTGCACACACAGAAAGAGTAACTTGAGTTGGCTTTAAGGGTAATTTAAATTTTATATTTTTTACAATCGGTTCAATCTTGCAATCTTTCAAAATTTGCCATTACTCGACCACAAAACAGCAACGCGCCAATAACATCTATTTTTTAGAAGGACCACGGTCGTCTCTTTTAGACAGAAGAGCCGTGTGTTTGTTATCTTATCATATTTTATACACGGCTTTTAAATTATTAAAATGTCAAAACTTACATAACAGCGCCAATTTGAATTTTGACAAAATAGTTACAAATTGCATCGAATTAATTTTATGTGTAAGAAATATGACTTAACATAAAAAACTAGTGGTGTTGTAAAAATACAGTAATGTTGAATATCCCGCCATTATTTTTTTGAACGTTTCCTTATCATGTATCCGCTAAATATTAAAATAATAAAATATATAAGAGACAAGATTATCATATGTTGGCTATAAAAGTATTTTACGAGTAATATAAAAAATATATAAACGACTTGTCAAGCTTTGTTTATTCGTTATAAGGAAGTAGCAATTTAAAATTTAATTACAAAGATATGACTACTTTCAATTAAAACATGTCCAACTATGTAAATAAATCGATAACTTTATAGATAACGCATACAAAAAAATATAACAGGACCGCCTTGGAATTAAGATCTACCTTGCTGAAAAGAAACCCAGAAAATCAGTTGGAAATTATTGAGTTATAGCGTCATATACCTATGAAAAACATACAGCTGAATCAAGAACCTCCTCATTTTGTAAAGTCGGTTAATAAATTAACTATAAACAAATACTTAAATTTAGTTCAAAATACTTTATTAAGTTAATACATTTACTAAATTAAATGTATTAATTTTAAGGTTATACAGCTTTTAACCGACTACAACAAAAAAGGGAATTAGATGTTTTTTGTTTATTAATTTTTTTATTTATATTTTTGTATTATTTATTAGAAAGATGAGTCGTGATTCCGCGATGGTCCCATATTAGTTTTATCATGATCCGACTAGTGATTTTTGAGTTTAACTTAATAGAGTATACTATTTTTACATACGTAAATAAACATACATTATAAAATATTATTTATCCGCAGGTATCCTTTTAAATATCTGTCTAGACTCCTCACACAAGCATTAAAGTATTCAATATCTATACTGTGACGTGAAATAGGAACAAACAAACAAATTTTTGAATTGATATATGCAAGGGCAAAAAAATAATATTAAAAAATTTAGTTGAAATACTAACTATTTACAGGTGAATATTTTCAAATCTGCAACTACTGTTTACTACTTTCCCCGTGTTGGTCCGGGCTCCTTTGCAGAATAGACCATCTGCCTTTCTTGCCAGGCAGCTCGTAAAAGGCGAGCATAGGCTTATCATCACTAACACCGTGACATCTGACTAGGTGGTAGAGTTTCGCAGCGACTCGCCCGGATTGGTACCACCGCCTTACCTATTCCTGCCGCCATAACGTCATGACGTGTTCCGGTTCGGAGGGTAAGGTAGACTTACTTTTAAACTTTTTACTTACGGTAAACTTACTTTTGCTCGAAGCCTAACATCCTGACCTCAGGTTGGCAACGCACCATTACCATCTTTGGTGTCTCTAGGCGGCGTGAATTTCATACCATCAGGAAATCCGTCTGCTTGTTTGCCTTCCTATAACATAAAAAAAAATACTGTCCAAATATTGGATTGAATAAATGCCCGTTTGAAGATAGGTTTGCCACTTATCACATCGTGAGATTCCTCCCATGCTAATAAAGTTGCAATATTTTTACATTTTTTATCACCCAATTATAAGAAGCCGTCTCCATAGTATACAACACTAAAATCCGTTTTATACAAAGCGATTGCGCCTACGCAGAGAGCGAGTGACCTGCCCCCCCACCCCTTACTCCCGAGTTCACTGTGGCGCCTTATTATGTTACCTTTGTTTTCAAATTTAATTGGCCTCTCAAGATAAGCTATCTTGATAATAAACGACTACCAATAAAATGGAGTTCGGGAACATCTGACGGCTTTTAGAGATAACGTTCAGTTTTTGAATGACGTTTAATAGTAGCGTGGTATACCTGTTGGGATATTACTTCCCTACCCTATTGAAATCGAAGCTTTTCGTGTATATATGTCACTGGTTCGGAAACGGTTTTAATGTATGTCACTGGTTCTGAAACAGTTTTAATATATGTCTCTGGTTCTGAAGCAGTTTTAATATATGTCATTGGTTCGGAAATGGTTTTAACGGTTTTAATTAAAGTTGGTGGTTTAGGGAGAGGTTGGTTAATGGAAAGGTGGTGATTTAACTTTGTTATTGAACAGTTTTTAATCTTGTAAGTAACAGTTGCTGAATTTCCTACTTAAGCCTCTATAGACTTTGCCTACTATCTGTTTCA
>NJDD01000077.1:97290-170982 GCA_002245505.1 Calephelis nemesis | reverse complement strand
ACAATGTGATAGGTGGCAAGCCTATCGCCAACCGGACACATATCCTATCCCGAGTAATTTTTTTTGTTAGAAAATTGGAAAACCCCAATTTTCTTTCTGTTGCCCGACCCGGGATTCGAACCCGGGATCTCATGCAGTCAAGTCATACAACTGAACCGCTAGACCACAGAGGCGATGATAATTGTTAATATTTTCACAGATATTGATTTGGATTTTACTTAAAACTAATCCGGTATATCATTCAAATTTAGTTTTTGATTGTGGACCTTCGGACCTTGAATTAGTGGCTCAGATTGCGTGCCAAATTATGCATAGGTAATCTTTTTAAGTTTTATTCTATGTATTATTCTTGTAAAATTTGAAGTGAACAGATATGTATGACATATTTTCACGTCTAATCCTTGCGATGTTCACAGAGGGTATTTATTGCGAAGTGCCACCGCCCTGGCAGAACTACCTATCGTCCTCCACATTTATTACTCTTTTCATGTAAACGCGCCTTTTTCTGAGATTCCTGGATTGGTTTGATTGGAACTAACCCTGGATAAAACACGAGGGCTTTGATCAAAATACTAAAGTGACAAAGGAGAATATGTATTTTGAAGTTAAAACTTAAACTTTTAGTAGGTACCTTCTTTTTGTGTGAAATATAAACAAATATGACACTTCACAAACTTGGCAATGATTATTAATATGTTTTTTATGTGATAAGATAGAAACCATCGCTTTGCTCTCCCGATTATAAGAAACAACTAAGTCTGCAGACACCAAGCATGTTGTGGGTGCGTTGCTAACTTGAGGCCGGTATATTAGATCTAATATGTCTGCCGGCGACCCTACCCTCCAGGCGTAAACAGTCAGTGTTATTACGGAGGTATAGGTGAGGCGGTGGATCTCTGCTCCGACGAGTTGCAGCACGGATCTCTACCACCGGTAAATAGCAGGACTGGTGTTTGTCCGCGATGGACTCCTAAAGTACTTTTTACTGTTTTAACAAAATTTACACGCCAAATGGAGATTAATCCAGCTAGAAATATAAGACAGTTAACATCCCAATTTAGCATAAGAAGGCACAACAAGGCACCCACGACTAGCCGAAAACACTAAGTTCCGTGATAGGTGGCAAGTGGTACCTTTTCTAATGTTTTTGTTACCTCACCTAGGGATCAAATCCGGACCTCATGAAGTCAACTCCAACACCCGGACCACTAGACCACTGAGGCGACTCACTCATACTCATATACTTATGTATGTTAATCCGTACTTCATGAACAGATTTTAAACAAAATTTTCTATTTATTGTAACTTCATATCGCCTCTGTGATCTAGCGGTTTAGTTATTCGAGTGGTTCGAATCCCGGGTCGGGCAATAAAAAGAAATTTGGGTTTTTCCAATTTTCTAACAAATAAAAATGTTACTCGGGATAGGATATGTGCCCGGTTGGCGATAGGCTTGCCACCTATCACATTGTGGGACTTGATTTGGAATTGTTAGAATCGTCGCAATTTGATCATTAGAAAGATAGCTAATGATTCTGAGATAAATTTCTTTTTCATCCCATATTAAACAGTGTCTTCAACATAGACTAAAACTTACATACATACGAACATATCTTTATCTAAGGCCCTTAGGCCCATACGGAGTAGGCAGAGAGTATCGAGTACCAAATCTCACGATGGTAGTAGACTTTAGGGTTTCCTTCACATTTATTACCCTTTTCATAATTTGGCAACCTCCAAGAATATGTGTTAAATGTTTCATGATATTTGGTTAAGTAGTTTTCACGTTGATGTGTAACAAACACACTTAGTAGATATTAATCATGTGATTACGAGCTAACTCACTTAAAATTACCACTAGCAAAATAAAATGTTAGTAAAAATAGTATTTTCACGCCCATATCCCCGAAGATGTAGGCAGAAGCATAATCAGGGCACCCACGACTACCCAAAGACACTAAGTCCCACAATGTGATACGTGGTAAGCCTATCGCCAACCGGGCACATATCCAATCAAGAACAACTTTTTTTTAATTAGAAAATTGGAGACACCAAATTTTATTTTTGTTGCCCGACCCAAGATTCGAACCAGGGATCTCAGGCGGTCAAGTCCAACACCTAAACCGCTAGACCACAGATGCGATTAAAATGTTAGAAAAATACATAAAGAGAAGTAGTTCATGGTACAGTAAGTGTATAAATATTCGATGTATAAAACGTTACACAAACAGACGCCTCCAAATTAATAATTTAGGCATCTATTTATGTAATACTCTTGTACAATTTTATATTTAACATATCATTATCATAATGGGCCAAAAAGTCAAAATTGGCTACTTTGTTATCTATATACATAAATAAGCACTCGTAATACATTGCTTTTAGAAAATAGCCATTATTTTCGGTCTCGTTCAGTGTTGCCGTTAGATAAATTTGATTTGGCTAAAATATGGCTATGAAAATAAGTTAATTAACACAAAAAACGCGCTTATAACATCGTAAGTTGACTACCACCAAGAGTAAGAAAAAGAGTATTATTTTCCTTTAAAATCTTGGTCGGAAAAAATGTGGGCTCGCTTTGGCTTCGTTTTGTTTATTTTTGAGTATTTTATAATAATACGGATCATCTATATATATAAAAATGAAACCCGTTTCCTTTGGTCATGGCATCACACGTGAGTGACTGGACCAATTTCACTAATTCGTTTTTTGTTGTATTTGTTATTATTAGGAGAAGGTTCTTGTGGAAAAAGATATTAAGAAAATCTCTCAGATATATTGAAAAATATACATTTCATTTTGCATATTTTAAAAAACGCGCGTAACGAATGGCAATGTCATTTACAGCCATAGACTATATTGAAAGAACATCGTTTGTTCGAACGTAATAACATTTTAATTTTTCCCATACACACTGAACGAAGTTCATCGGGACTGCTAGTATTTAATATTTATTAACATGATGTAGTGCAAGCATTAGATTTTCTCAAGGATATGAACACATTTTTTTACTATTACGTAATTAATTTCACTCTTATTTTTAAATTTTTGTGGGAATAAGTGGATTAGTTTTGGCTAATCGATAGTCTGATTATGGAAAACGCTAATCTTAAAAAAACATGCAGACAACTTTTGGATAGTGTCTAGAACTCCTGTTTTAGTACTAGACTCTAGTTGACACTTTCTTTGTGTAAAAATCTCCACGAAAAAAAATTAGGGTTATTAGCCTATTTAGATTAGCACACAATAATGAGAGTATTTTCCCTGTGTTGGTCTTGAACTCCTCATGATGGTACTATTACTTTAAATTACATATTTAGGTATGTATCTAACTAACTGCTGCGCAATACAATGCGAATGTGGATGGATGTAGGTATCCGGGGAGATCAAGACTGACATTTCACGATCACATCAATCGGATATTATCCGAGGGTGGTGTCAAGAGTCTCCGAAACCGGCGTGTTTGTATGAAAAGTGTGATGAATGTGAGGGAGGCAAGACAGGTTTGTTTGGATCGTGAGGTCTGGCACTCGATACTCTCTGCCTACCACGTAAGGGACTTGGCGTGAAGATATGTATGTGTAACTGCAGCGCTTCAACTGACTCTTAAAGTTTTCCGACACTCCCAAAAGAACTTCCTCAAACATCATAATTAAAACATGTTCGTTTTTGCTTTTCTCTGTAGCTAGATACAGGCAACACGGTGATAGGTTTTTTTTTGAATGATTTAAATGTTGCTAATCTCGCGATTTTTTGCATTTTCACCGAGCTTTGTGGGCCGAGCAGAGTGCTCAGCCCGAGACATCATTATTTAAATGCATTGGACTATTACCTACAACGCAAGCAACAAGGACTGTCTCCCAAGAACCGTACCTCGACTTGGTGCTGTGTTCTGGATACTGGGTGGACTTGATGGAGGAGTATTGACGGCTCGTCGCTCGGCGTTAGGCGCTGGGCGCAAGAGAGGTCTTCGTTGCCGAGACCGGCGGCGAAGGTGTATTATGATGTACGGTAGGTTCAGTTACTGTGGCGTACCAAGTCCTAAGCAAGGTAAGTGGAATTAAAAATAACTTCGAAACTTCTGATGAATTCAAAAAATTCTTGGACAAAACCAACGGAATTTCTAGGTGGTAATGAAATTTTTTTACATTACATATTTAAATAAAATTAATTATTATCGTCTCTGTGGTCTAGCGGTCCAGGTATCGGACTTGATTGCAGGAGGTCCTGGGTTCAATTCCCAGGTCGGGCAACAGAAAGAAAATTTGTTTTTTTTTCAATTTTCTCTTAAAAAAATGTTGTTTGGGATTGATGTGTGCCCGGGTTGGCGATAGGCTTGCTACCTATCACATTATGGGACTTAGTGTCTTCGGCTAGTCTTGGGTGCCCTGGTTGTGCCGGGATATGGGCGTAAAGAAAAAAAACCTATAAATAATACTAATACATTTATGTGATCCAAAATTCCCTAAAATCAGGCGAAATAAATATTCAGTAACAGGTAACACTCAATACAAGATTTGTTAACAATTTTATAAAAACAGCAGAATTTTAACTAAAACGTTTCTAGTTACGAGGATTTATTGCTACTTTTAACAAAAGTTTCCTAGTTTACAAGTATCTTTTACTTAATATCTTTATTTATGATCTCACATAGAACAAAAGTAAGATGAGATAAGATTGACATTCGGACCAAATGGTCACAGAAAGATAAACTTTTTACAAGTTTACAAAGCGTATTCTTATGTAACATTGGGTTTTATCTAAGACATTAATGGTTTCGTTGTCAAACTGAATATATCGTGAATGAAATCCACGATATCCTAAACACAACTGTTTTCTCTGTTTTGAACCCCTCACCCCCCGTAAAAGAGGGGTGTTATAAGTTTGACGTGTCTTTTTTTTATGACATTGGAAGGCAAACAAGCAGACGGATTTCCTGATGGTAAGAAATTCCCGCCGCCTAGAGACACCAAAGCTGGCAATGTTGCGTTGCCAACCAGAGGATGGGATGTTAGGCCTCGAGCAAAAGTAAGTTTACCGGTTACCTTACCCCCCGAACCGGAACACGTCAACAGCAAGCACTGACATTATGGCGGCAGGAATAGGTAAGGCAGTGGTACTAATCCGGGCGAGTTGCTGCGAAACTCTACCACCTTGTAGAATGTCACGGTGTCAGTGACGGTATACGGGTAGTGACGCACCAGAACAAACTTTGGTATCTCTAGGCAGCGTGAATTTCCTACCATCAGAAAATCCGATTGCTTGTAGGACTACGACAATGTCCTTACCTTAAGCTGCAGTATATATCGTAACATTTGACATACCATACAAAAAATATTAAACTTCAAATACGAGTGCAGAAGCTAGGTTTATGTACCTTTTTTATAACATTGGAAGGCAAACAAGCAGATAGAGAGATTCCCTTATGGTAAGAAATTTCCGCCGCCTAGAGACACCAAAGGTGGTGATGATGCGTTGCCAACCTGAGGCAGGGATGTTAGATTTCGAGCAAAAGCAGGTTTACCGGCTACCTTATCTTCCGAACCGGACTTGTCAACATCAAGCCCTGACGTTATACCCTCAGGAATAGGTAAGGCGGTGGTACCAACGTAGGCTAGTCGCTGCGAAACTCTTTCTGTCAGATGTCACGGTGTTGGTGTGACAGTGACCGTAAGCCTATGCTCATCTTTTACGAGCTGCTTGGCAGGAAGACATATATATAGTCTATTCTGCAAAGGAGCCCGGACCAACACGTGGAATAAAAGTAGGTATAAACAAATATCACTATTTTCCGAATTAGTAGCGCTCGCATTGTCTTATCCGTAGCGCTATAGCTTTATTTCTAACAATTGTCGTGTTCCTTGCGGGTAGGTTAGGCGGTAATAAGTCAAAGTTACACCAGTAACATCTATCTGACCTATAGATGTTGTCTCTTACCATCAGAAGAGCCACCTACTTAAAACCAATAAAAATACATACTTTGAATTACTTAAAATAAGCGTTGTAAATAAATTTCAATGAATTTTCATCCTATCCTATTAATATTATAAATGCGAAAGTTTGTATGTATGGATGTATGGATGTATGGATGTTTGTTACTCTTTCACGAAAAAACTACAAAGCCGATTACGATGAAATTTGGTATGTAGATAGCTGAAGACCCAGAATAACATATAGGCTACTTTTTATCCCGAAGTTCCCGCGGGATTGGGACTTACGCGAGTGAAACCGCGGGGCGCAGCTAGTATAACATATTTATGTTACTAAATATTGTAAAATAAAACAAAATTAATTTATTGTATTTTTTATTCATATAATTTATTTTTAAAGAAGAACTGTTTCGTTTTTTTAAGACGTAAAAAGTTGCTTTTCATGTGACCATATTTTTACATATAAGCGGGACGCTTATTTCAGAAACTATTTACTGATAAACAATAGTTGTCACCGACAACCGACCGATGAAAAGAGGCGTGTTATAATTTGATGTCTCTCTCTCTGTATGTATCTGTCTATCGTATATCTTTTGAACGGATAAACCGATTTCGATGCCGATATTTTTGTTTGAAAGCTGAAGTAATCGAGATAGTTCTTAGATACTTTTCATATGAGTCCTGTTAAAAGTTATCAAACATTTTTTATTAGTATTAGCATTTGTAATCAGATCGGTTTATTTAGTTTATTCAGATACGATTCAATTGTGAAGCAATTAAATCGTATCTGAATAAACTTAATTTTTTGGGAGTGAAAATCCAGAAGAGGCAACATCCTTTTATCTTAGGTACAGAAAGAAGTAGGTAAATATTAAATAATTATAACTGCACAGAATTTCATGTACATATTGTACTTTAGACAAAGAAATATATGTTTAAGTCACATTTATTCGAAGTTTTATGATCGATTCTACGTAAGTGAAAGCGAAGTGAGTTTTTTTTTTTGTAGTCTTATCTTCTGAATAAGGAAATTATATTAATGTTTTATAATAATGATGTATATTTGGAGTGATTTGAAAGTGTTGGCCAAAGAGACCATAAACAGATTTATGTGAGCAAAGGTTGCATTCAATTTTTATTTAATTCATAATGTGTGATTTTTGATCCCACATTTCTTTATTACGTTATTGACAAAAATGTGGATACAAAATTGAGATTTAAAGGTATCGTGCCCCTTTTTTGTCACGGGACGATGAAAGCAAAGTTAATAATTTGATTACAAAATAGTATTCCATCTGGCGATGTACTTTGAATACCTCATTACTTTCGCAATTCTACATTTGTAAAGGACCTTAAAACGGTGAAATAAATGACATTATATAAGTATTTGCTATAGCTAACTCAATTGTTTTGTTAGATTATATAGTAAATAGCGATTAAATCTTAGAATCCCTCACTCTATTCGTGATTAAAAATTGCGTCCTCTTATGACACAATCTGCTTTACAGATGGCTTGTAAAATTCGCCTTTGCTCTTGTTGAGAACAGTGGAATTGTCTCGCAAAAATGGAGACGCATAGTCACCTTATATTTATAGAAATATCACAATATTTAAAGAATACATAAATTTTAAAAGAGGTCAGTGTGTATTGTCCTTCAATGTACACGTTTTGAATTATCATCGATTGACACAAAATACTTAGGGTATTTGACCTTATCATACGTAATACGAATTAGTATTCGGCTACAATTGTTCGACAATAACGGATATTGTTATGAGTCTTTGTACAATTTGTCAATATTCGTAAAACAATGCAAGACTACTTACATATGTACATTGTAATAAGTTTTAAAACCCAAAATAATATTGTAATCGAAGTAATTACACGTTTGGTTGTATTTCGTAATTTTTAAACATTTTTAAAGTATCTTCACTGTAAGTCTTACAACCACAGTTACCATAATGTTTATAGGACACCGTTGTCTTTTCCCATAAGTAGTAATGTAGAAGGGGTAGGCGGAAGCGCAACCAGGGCACCCATGACTAGCCGAAGACAGTAAATCCCACAATGTGAGAGTCACAACCGGGCACATATCTAATCCCGGGCAACGTTATTAGAACATTGAAAATGCACAATTACTATTTTTAATACGATTTTATTACGACGACCCGTATATATGTAACTATGCTATCAATTCTAAGAAAACTAATTTTTGTTGCAAGACCTGGGGTCGGACCCGGGACCTCAAGAAGTGAACTCCGACGACGGACCACTAGACTTTTTCTAAATTATTGTCAATATTTAACGATTTTACACTTGTTAATAAGAATACCTGTGTAAATCTTTCATTGGCAATAAGATATGATTATTTCAATCATTATTATTGCTAGATGCTTTTGGTTTTTTATGTAAAAACATTTTGCAAAATGATATGATATATAAATGTCTGCTTTTAATATCGTTTTCTTTTCAATCTGTTCGTCACAAATATACTTTAAAATTTCTTTACGCCAAGTTTTTTGTAGGATATGCAAAGAGTTTTATGAGGCAAGTGCTACAATAATTGTTGGTATTGCTAACTGCTTTTTTCCAGTTTTTTGAACCTATCTGTTTGATTTACTGTTATTCAGTTCTTCGAAATGGAACTTGAACTCCTGGTTACAACTTGAAATCAGCATAAGTTTTTCTAACTCTTCTTTACTGTAGTACAATTATGACCAGTAAAATATGTACTTGTTTTATAGTCCAAGAGCTAGTTATTTTTCTAATTATAAAAATATCAGACAGTAGGTACACGGACGCGGTTAACAGCTGTATCAGAAAGTATAAAGTATACATTAGCTGGCGTAAACAACGGACTGATACTTATGTGTTGAAATGTTCGATAGAAATCTGTGAGCAAAGATTGTGCAGCCTTGTCTTATGAACGTAGCCAATGTTTTTTTCTTTTTGTTTTATTTGGTAGAGGTAATTAATCAAATCAACTGGTTTTGAAATGGTGTAAAATCCACAAAACAATCTTGTAGTAAAAATAAAGCATGGGAAAACTCGCATACGTTGTACGTCAGTGTTCGCACTTTTGTGGTACGGGACGAAGCCCGTAATATACAACTTATTAACGTAAATTATCTTTAATTTAATTGAATCTTACTAACGCTAGAATGTTATCATTCTAGCTTAGGCTCGCAATGCAGTGCCGCTTTTGTTGTTTAACATGATGTATTTTTTGCTATACCTAGAGAAGTTTACATATTTTTCATCCAATTTCAAAAGATACGAAGAAGACACAAAAAGGAAGAAATTGACAATAATAATAGTATTTAAAATTATAAAAATAATAAATTATTATAAGGTTACGTGCGAACAAAGGTTGATTTGACTTCATGAGGACCGAGGTTCGATCTCCGGGTTAGGATTCAAAAACAAAACGTGCCCGGGATCAGACAACTACGGACTCGGCTAGTGATAAGCTTCGTGTCTTCGGTTAGTCGTGAATGCCTTGATTGTAGGTAATTGCTATTTCTGATTACGGGCGTGAAGATACATTGCTTGTTTAGAATATCCACAAAGTAAAATAAGTTTAGGAAGTATCTAAATATATCATAGTTGATTATACCAGTCGTATGTTTAAAGTATCCGAGTTCAAACATGGGCAAATTTTATTTTCAAAATTCAAAAATGGGGGTTGCCACTATAATAGGGATTAAAAACTTGCACAAAAATCGCAACAAGGTATACGCATCACTTGCTTACTTATAATATCTACTAGCTACCCGTTCCGGCTTCGTTCGGATGGTAATTTTTTTACCATAAATTGAGATATAAGCTATCCTATCTCTCAAGTTGGATCGAACTGCACATGGTGTGCGAATTTTATTATAATCAGTTAAGTGATTTAGGAGTCCATTGAGGACAAACATCGTGACACGAGATTTATATATATTAAGATATGATATACCAATGGAAGTCGTGTTAGCAATAATAGTATTGCTAACAATAGTTGTAGCTCAAGGACGGCTGAAAACCGATGGCAAAGTAGCTTAGAATCAGGATATGGACATGGTATCCCATGTACGTCCTGTTTGATGCAGGAAAAACAAAATATTAATTATTCCTATACAAACTGAATGGGTGGAACGATATCCGAACAGACAATATTTAAATATCTATAAAAAGGTTTTTTCACATATATCCCCGAAGGTTTAGGCAAAGATATAACCCACAACGTTAAATTGGAGAAGTTTCCGATAGGTAGATACCACCTATCACATTCTAGGTGTAAGCGTCTTTGGCCAATCGTGGGTGCGTAGCTCTTTTGTATTTGTTTTCAGGAATACAAACGTGAAAATATTTAGAAAGATACTACGCAAGAGTGTTCATTCAGCTTAGCCATAGCTTGCCTACGCACCATTTCTCTCTTTGATATCGGTAGGCACGAAGCATTTCATGCAATCGGGAAGGCAAAGAAGCAAACGGACCTAAATTTTGATTATTTGTCTTGCAATTTTACAAAACACATATCTATACTGTATTTTATATTTAAACTAGATGACCCGGCAGACGTTGTGCTGCTATTTTTTAATGCGATTTTAGTAAAAAAATTGTTGTGAGTCACCCATGTCACTCAGGGGTATGAAAAATAGATGTTAGCCGATTCTCAGACCTACTTAATGTGCTCTCAAAATTTCTTGAGAATCGGTGAAATCGTTTCAGAGGAGTACGGGAACGAACATTGTGACGCGAGAATTTTATATATAAGACAACAAACTAAATCGTAATACATAAAAAATTGGTGTGTGTACCTACTTGTGCACGTCCGCGTCCGGGCGAAGCTATACTTAGTTATGGCATAAATTAAAAAAAATCTAAAACGAAAAACACGTAAATCGCCCGTGTATGAAACTAAAACATGTGTGTGAATATAGAAACATATTTCTAAAGCAGACAACTTCATGTGGATATAAATCCGGTTGGCGATAAGATTGTCATCTATCACATTGTGGGATTTAATTCAGCTAGTTGTGGGTGATCTAGTTGTACCTCTGCCTGCCTTCGGGGATAAAGTCGTAAAGATACTCAATATTCCATCCTCTAGTAACATCGTGGTCTCTATGGTCAGCGTCGAACTTGGCTTCTTAAGTTAAGTTTGATCTCTGGTATGGCATAAAAATGTGGATTTTCAACCTTATAAAATTGTATATGTGCCCCGTTGGCGATAGATTTGCCAACTACCTAGCACAGTGTGGGACTAAGTGTTTTTGGCTAGTCGTGGAACAAACAGGGCAGTGGCTTTATTTCTGTGAAGGTCTTTTTTTGTGCTAAGGGCCGCAAATAAGTTCACCTCACTAATTACGGGAAAAGACAAAAGAGAAGTGGCCTACATGACCGCGGTTGTAAATCTTATTGTGCTAGTCTAATCAACCCTATCTGGACCGAAGCATGAT
Source organism: Calephelis nemesis (assembly GCA_002245505.1). NCBI lineage: Eukaryota > Metazoa > Arthropoda > Insecta > Lepidoptera > Riodinidae > Calephelis > Calephelis nemesis. The sequence continues at coordinate 159,607 of NJDD01000077.1, read as the reverse complement.
ATTGTCACTAAGGGATCAGGAATAGTTAGAGTAGGTTCCTAGTCTGACACATTAAATCAAAGCACTGTTTTACTTATAGTCTTGTTTACCAACAATATAGGTTATAGTACCCTATAACCTATGCTCGCTTCTTATGAACTGGCTGGGAGGAGGTCCACACTGAGTACTCGGACCAGACGGGAAATAGTTGCTATTCAAAGTTTAACTCAATTAATGAGACCAATTTCAGTTGAACCAAACAAGGGTCACTTTCGCGACCTAACCGACAACTAATTTAAATTGCGAATCACGAAATTATGAATATTGTTATCATAGTAGAAGAGCCCAGGATGCTAAATGGGTGGTCACTCAAGCGTCGTTGGAGTTTGTAATTTAGGTGGAGAATAAAAAAAAAGCTGTGATGCGGTGTTCGGATGACGTCTTAAAGCTAAAGGACAATTACAGTCACTTGACCATATGCAAACTCATTACATATAATTGTGTACATGACAAATGTTCCTTAGATGACGAAAATATGTTAATCAGATTAGTTGCTATAATAGCCAATGAACATAGAAAACTCATTTTTTAAGGATTTCTGACTCTCATTCTCACGTAAGTCACTAGCAAATACTTATTGGCATACCATATACCCACTGTACAGTAACGCCTTGATATAAAGATTGGATGAGAAAGAGTGGGATTGATAGAAAATGTTGGTGTTAAAATGTGAAAGTGGGTGCTCCTCTGGTTCGGTCATGTGGAAAGAATTACAGATGACAAAGCAGATATACAACGGACGGATGGATGTACGTACCCGGAGAGACCAAGATTGACATTCCACGATCAGATCAGTCAGATATTATCCGAGGGTAATGTCAAGAGTCTCCGAAACCGACGTGTATGAACAGGGTAATGAATGTGAAGGAATCTGTGCACTCGATACTCTCTGCCTTCCCCCGTAAGGGACTTAGCGTGAAGATGTGTATGTATATTATATGTTTAACCAATATACGGTATCTCCAATTTCTCAATTTGAAGCGCTCGAGTAACGACACAAATCTCGTCATGGCCTCCATTACAATTAGTCCATTCGTTTACTTTGAATTGTACTTGTTTAACAACGGTTATTGTCTTACAGAGCTTCATTAGTCTTGTATATGTTTTAATTGATGATAAACGATTCGTTACTCGTAATACCATGTCCAATTCACACGTTTTGTAGTTTTAATTGTGAACAAAATATTATTGCAATTTTAGTTTTTATGAAACAAAAGATTTGTTCCACGGATTAGTTTTTTTCAAACTGTTACTTTTTGTAGAATAATAAAGTCTTTCCTGATGTTGAGACAAACTCGGTCAATAAATGTTATCTGTCACATGCATTTTTGTGTTGTGGTTAATGGCATAGGCCAAATTGTCAAGTCTACCGGCTAACACACCATTTGAACCGAAATATGACAGTGCCAAAAAATCTAATTATGGCGTCTTGAGTAGGTAAAATGAATCACAAATAAGCTGATAGATTTCCTGGTGGTAAGAAATGGAAGTGGTAAATCGTTATAAACAACGAAGATGGTTCTAAAAAATAACCTGGTGAGCATGTTAAGCCACTTGCATAAGAAAATTTACTGGTGACCCTGCCCTTCAGGCTGGAGTAGCAGTTTGTCCAAGTTTTAAACGCCAGCTTCAATTAGATAAAGCTATACATATAGAAAAAACTGGACAACCTTCAAGTCGGGCTTTCGGAATTTATATAATTTATATTCGGAATGTCGTTATGGGAAAATGTTTAAAAAAATTCGAATGCGCCAAATGCGCCGGTGGACCCATCACATACATGACATACATCAATCGTTTTTAATACGTATTACAGATACTATATCAGAATTCACGTTTCGATTTTTTTAAATGGAATCCTATAACGAAGTTCGGAATGTATGAGGCGGGTCTAAGAACAACGCAATTACGATTACGTATAAGATTCGGACTTTATCGCCGTATTTGAGTTCTACCAATCACGTTTACTATTTATTTATTGACACTAAAAGCCTAAAATCATTGTGAAACGAGCCTAACATTTGCATTAAAAGAGGTAATTTTGAGTTTAAGTAATAAAGTAATGTATACTTTTAATAACAGCACGACTTAATTGTGGTTTTGAGTAATTAAATTTTGATTTAAGTTCTAAATTTCAAAGTATCAAAATAGGATAAATAAGAATAACAAAAGCACAAAACTATTTTTATTACCTAAAGATTACTTTAATTGGAACAGGTTTATCTGTGAGTAGTAAATATTTCATCATTTAATTAATCAGCTTTTTTAATTAATCATCGCGGGAACCGGAACACAGAAAGTTTGGAATGTGCTAAAGTAAAATTTTACTTAATTTTAACCTATTAATACTGACGCGGTGGTCTGTGAGACTGACATATTACATTTTTTGTTTTATTTTTGTGTTTATTTACCACGGCGTGTTGCATGGTGCCTTTGATGCCAGTGATTTTTACATATCTATATGTTAGTCTAAGCTCCTATTCGATTTTTTTAAATTGTTCATATGTACACAAATTTGCCACTTTACTTTATGATATAAAGTAGTCTTACGACTTGTTAGTTTCTAATATATAAAATATATTTGCAAATATTTGCAAAACTAATATATAGGTATTGCATGTCCATTCGTATATACAACCAGATTCCTGATAATCTTAAATCATTGCCATTAAAAAGATTTCAAAAGAAGTTATTTGACTTGTTGTTAGTTAAGACATATTATAGTGTTAAAGATTTTCTTGCAGACAAGCTTAAATAATATAAATTTTGTAATAATAATAATAATAATAATTTACTATAATTTCAGAAACCGGGCTATGTTTGGAAACGATGGTACTACAGGTTATAGTACTGGCTGCCGGGGAGTTTGTTTCGCCGTTTCTTCTCCCGACTGGCTAGGTTTGGAAACGGCGTTAGTTAACGGTAGACAGGGTTAAAATTATTAACATTTTAAAATTGTTTGTAAGTTATAATTCAAATTGTAATAAGAATAAAACTATTTGTTAAATGAATATTTAAACATTGTGTATAAATATAACTAAATAATCAGTTTTTAAAAATATTTCAATATTTGCACACCACAATCATGTGGTAGAATATGTTGGAAAGCTTAAACAATTTTGTAACAACCTTAACACACATAATCCGCAAATAAATATATTTTCTTTCTTTCTTTCTTTCTTTTTATATATAGTTTCCCAAAAATACCATTATATTGAACTTATATTCTGGGTCTGGGTGTTACATTTTATTAACCTTTACCATGCAACCGTTAAAAAATAGTCTTTACATATCGTTGGTAATGATATTTGGTCTGATCTAACTTTTACCACTAGCATCATATCTGTATGTGTTAAAAATTATAAACACAATTCATTTCATTGGTTTCTAAAACAGTAAAACATATCATCATCATCAGCCGGAGGACGTCCACTGCTGGAAATAGGTCTCCCCCAAGAGCCCCACAAGTCACGGTCACCAGCCGCTTGTATCTAGACTCCCCGCGACTTTGACCAGGTCATCAGTCCACCGGTAGGGAGGTCGTCCAACACTACGTCCTCCGGTGCGGGAGAACCTTTCTTCTCCAGCGGTAATCGGTTCTGCGAGCAATGTGGCCTGCCCATTGCCACTTCAACTTGCTAACTCTCTGAGCCATGTCGGTTACTCTCGTGCTCTTGGGGATCACCGAATTACGGATCATACCTCGCAGAGAAACACCGAGTTTAGCTCTCCCCATAGCACGCTGAACGACTCTGAGCTTATTTAAGAGGCCCACATTCAACGGCCAAGTCTCAGTTCCACATGTCATCACTGGTAACACACACTGTAAAACATATAAAAAAATTAAAAACACAACTAATTTTATTGTTTTCTTAAACAGTAAAATGAGTTGTGTTCATAATTTTTAATATATACAGATATGACGCTATTGATAAAAGTTAGATGAAACCAAATATCTTTACCAACGATATGGAAAAACTATTTTTTTACTGGTTGTATGGTAAGGGTTAATAAAATGAATTTATTCATTTCATTGCTGTATGTAAGATCTATCGTTTAGGTAAATTAGCTAAGCAATAAATTAGACACTTGGAGTAGATAACAAATGGAGTGGACAAAACTATATATACTTCCCTTCGAAATATATTTATGTACTTTAGATATATTTTTATTGTTAAATATCTCTTTTTTATTATGTATTATATTAAAGCATACAATAAAATAATTAAACGCAGTGAAACTGCAAAAACCGACTCCAACTATGGTAAATGGTCCCACATGAATTTCATCAAAATCCTATTAGTAGATTTTGAGTTGCACTTAGTTTTAAGTTAGCTTAAAGCTTAGCTTTAGTTAGCTAACATTTTTCACTTATCTCGACAACCTCAATATTCATGATATTCACTATCAAGTACAACTCAAAAACCACTAGTTCGATTATGATGAAACTCAGACCACCTCCGAACAATGACCTGTCTTTCTAATCAACAATAATCAAAATCAGTTAACTATTAGCCAAAATAACGCGTAGCAAATGTAAAAAAAACAGTCGATTTTCGAACTATTTTTTTTGAGTTGGTTAAAAAATTGTAACGTTTAAATCACACCTAACACATAATTTATATAACATTACCACTATAAAACCTACCTACCCACGATAAACCTACGATAAAAAAAACAAACATACGCGATTGGAACAAAAACATACTTTTTTAATCCATATATTCATACCGTTGGCCTTAAACCTCTTACAAGGGAAAGCAACTCACCTATAACATCTATGGTCCGCAACCACGGTTGTGTCTTGCCATCAGAAGAGAGGTATGACTATTCGCTGATATAATTAAAAATAATGTAACTAAAAAAATGTACGCCAAATAATGATATCTACGAGTCAAACATAAAAACAAACTTATAATGAAAATGTGAAAGTATGTATATTAAACTTTCATGGCTATACCTCAGGACTGATTTTGGTTAAGTTTGGTATAACTTTAGTTGAGACCCGAGTTCAAACACATAAACCTTTTTTTTTAATTAAATCTCAAGGATTATAATGGGGGATTAAATTTTTATATGAAAATCTAAACTACGCTTAGGAAGACCATGACTTCACAAACAGCTAATAAGGCTTTCATTAAAGCTACATAAAGAGCTTCTGAATTAAAGGTCCAACGGATTGATAAATATCAGATACTAAATTAAAATACAAATACGCGAAATATATACCCATACTTATAGACGAGTAAAACATAAATTCAACCAAAGAAATATTTTTATTCCGCAAATCGATACATGTTATCAAAAGATCGTTCTATCGAGTGCTACGTAAAGAGAAATCACTTTAATATCTTCGAAAGTGTACCTATCGAGCAAAACAAGTTTAGAGACAGACAGGAGATCGTTTAATCAGTCTATGTAGTAGACACGGGGTGGGGTACCTTCCACTAAATGACCATCCCTCTACCCTGTTAACCCGTGCCACCGTATCCACAAACAATATACTCGGTAAGTGCCACAAATGATCAAGAGCTTAGAAGTTATAGAATGCGCGCAATTCTAATAAAGTTATAACCAGGATCAGAAAAATCTTTATTCACATGGATACTTATGCGTGTCGAAATTTTTAAAAACTACCACCGGATCGGAATCGTGGCCACACATTTCCATAACTCACGGGGCGGTTCCCACCCGTGCCCGCTGCGGTTGTGGAACTACGGTTTTACTTAAAAACTTACGAGACTGGCAATTTGTGCAGTCCACAGCCACAGCCATCAGGGTTGGAATAATCGCTCGCAGAGTTAGATGATCGGTGCCGCGGGAACCGCAAACAACCGCGGACGATGCGGTTGCAAAACGCGTCGTGAAATGTGCTCTTACTTTTTTAATAAAAATCTACATTTTACAATAGTCACGAGCCCACAAACGCGGCGGGCGTGGGTGAAAACCGCGCCGCGAGTTTTTAGAGAAGATCGATTAGAAAGATTGACGGAGAAGACTGAGACTCTACTGAGACTGAGAAATAAATGCGACTGTCTTATGTCGATACTAATAGTAACATTATAAATTAGATAAAAAATTCAAATTACAATGCAATTTTAACTTAAAAAAAGTTATAAAATTAAAAAAAAGTTATAAAATTTAAAGTTGTAAAATTTTAACTTAAAACAATTTTAACTTAAATAAAAAATAACAAAGTGCAACAAAGCACATTACACATTTCAGTGCGAGATTGAAACTTCTATCCCCAAGCATGTTCGCCTTCCTAAAACTCTGGGACCTTATAACAGCCTTTCTTACTTCGCTTTTGTACATTTTTTATACTTTTCTAAAGGTAGATCTCTAATAACACCACAGTTGGTACACGTTTCACACGTCATTTTTTTAAATAATCTTAATAAACAATTTGATGAAAACTCTTTGCAGATTTTAAGATTAACTTTATTGTATATAGAATCCTGCCGCCTTACTACAAAAAAAATAGAAGCCTTTTAAACTAAACACAGTTTAAAATAGACATCCAACCAATAATGTCTCAACAAGTAACTGGGTGAAAATGTAAATTTAGATACTGTTTAGTAAAACGTGTGTCCCACGAGCGTTAATTTTTTTTTTGGAGTAAGACGATTAGTATGTATTGCTTTATATATTTTCAAACATGAATTAAAAAAAAATTGTTAGAGATGTGTCTTGATTCTATCATGTTGTGAGATTTAGTATCTTCGGCTAGTACTGGATGCCCTGGTTGTGCCTCGGCCTATCTCTTTGAAGAATATGGGTGTGAAGATACTTTGTTTAGTATGCGTTAACAATAGCGGAATCGACATTATCATCAGCCGGAGTAGGTCCCTCAAAGGACGCCACATGTCACGGTCACCATCCCCTTGTATCCAGCGACTTCCCGCGACTTTGACCAGATCCTCAGTCCACGGTTGGGAAATCGTCCAATACTACGTCCACCGGTGGAGGGCCTCTACTCGAAAACCTTTCTCCCTCAGTGGTTGTCGGTTCAGAGAGTCAGCAAGGTGAAGAAGCAATGTGGCCTGCCCGTTGCTACTTCACCTTTCTGACTCTCTAAACTATGTCGGTCACTCTTGTTCTCTTTTGGGTAACCGAATTACGGATTTTATCTCTTTAACTTGTAGGATCTTATAGGGGAATTTATAAGAAAATAATTAAAAACCGTTGCCTCTATATGTTTCTAAGCCGTGATTGCTGCCTTCGATGTTGTTCTCGTGCCCTCACCTTCTCCCCTAGGATCTCCCGCCCGCCCAGATTCATTTCTGGTTTTCGCTACACTTTTTTGTCTTAAATTGTTTTTGTAACTTGTCCCCTTCTTTTACGGAGAAAATGTTTGCCTACTTATTCCAATGATTCGCTTACTTTGTGTACTTCATTTCTAACGAAATTAAAATGTTCTTTTTACTTTTTGCACGTAGCTGCGGAATTCTCAATTAATATTATATCTATAAAATATTGAATTTCATTTGCATTTTACGTATTATAATCACGCTTGTACTGTATAAAGAGCAATGTGAAGGTTGCAGGTATATATACATTAAATATAATTGTTTTTATGTAGGAACCAAAAAAAGTATTTAAGAAACAATGTAATTATTTTTTTATTCATTATTTAAAAATGATTTTTTTGTTAATATGTTGCTTTTGTTGCTTAATATTTTAAACACTGAAATTTACTATATAAGCACACTTTTTGTTTAAAAGTGACAAATCAATAATATTTGTTAATATTTTAGTAAAGATATTTTTTTAACAGAAATACAACAAAGAGTTAAGACATTTCTACTGCTAATTTTTTTATTACAATCTGATGGGTGTCCTTATCCAGTTTTAGTATATTCGGCTAGCGGACCTCCTCAGGAGTCTTAGTTCTAGGGTTGACACTCACTAGCAAGCAATCCGCAGACGATCAGCACACTAGCCTCGCTGTTTCTATTTGTCAGTATTTCTTGATATCAGGAAATTTGTCTGCTTAGTTTTCGTTCAGTACTATTCAAACTACTGATCAGAAATATTTAAAGAAAGAAAAAATCAAATAGGATTTGAACCCTTTCGTCACACACAAGCCGACGATTGCTTTAACTATTTGAGCTACTGTGTAGCACATATGCAAAGGGCAAATGTTAAAATTAAAAAAACCTAGTATTAACCGGTTCCTTGGGTCATACTATTTTGTTGACAACCATGAGCCTTCATTACATTTTTTTATTTTCAATTTTGCTAGCTGTGCGACTTTCACGAAACGTTAGTGTTTTCGCTCAGGGCAATATAAGCTTAACATTATAGTGTTACGACTTATTTTCGCTTGCGTCTTGTAAAAGAGTGAATTTGCTGTATATCAATACTATTACTTATTTCTTGTCATAGTCAGACAAATTAATGTAAATTTGTTTTTTAGTTAAGAAATATTATGTTGACTGTAGGTCTCTATATGCCATATTATAAAACTAATACCATAAATGCCAAAGTTTGTGAGTATGTTTGTATGGATGTTTGTTAATATTTCAAGCTCGAATGGCTGAACGGATTTGTCTGAAATTTGGAACACAGATAGATAGTAACCTGAATTAACTAAGCTACTTTTGATTCCGACCACACAACTGCTTCCTAAAAAACGCGGGTGAAGCTGCAGGCAACAGCTAGTTACGTATTAAAATAAAGGTCTGTTTTAAATATTACCAATAACATTAAATTTTGGACTTTGAACTAGAATGACCATATCCATTTTAAATCAACATTTTTATGTGACATTGATCATGGGTATGAGTTACTATCCATCTTACATCCTCTTTCCATTGGATGAAGCTGTTAGATCGCTTGCTGGATCTTTATATAAAAAAAACTATTCTACCTAGTCTTTTACCTATTTTGACATTTAACCTTAATGCAAAGCATGATAGTCAAATCTACACAAAAGACATCTACGACGTAGCTATTCGTAGCTTTTTCTCCGATGCACTAAACTTCTCTATGTTACATTTGCATAATTATTGATTATATTCAAAGGGTTGAACAAAAACTTAGGTTTGGTTCATAGACTTGAGAGCTTAAGGTTTTAACTTTCAAAGTGGATAAACTACTGTTGTGGGTAAGCCGTCCGTACGTTACAAGCTAGGTTATGATGAATTGACTGAAGAATAATCTAGTCTATAAGAAGGTGATTGGTTTTTAAGTAAAGTCGATAGCATTGGATAACTACGAGCAACATTCAAACGTTATTCAGTACCTGTGGTAAAGCTACTTAGTAGCCTTTTGACTTCACGTTTAAAAATATGCTCAGGGTTGCTATCAACCCATCATCATCATCATGAGTCTATACTCATGATGATGATGATGGGTTGTACCTTCTTATGGATGTTAATTAAAAAATGTCTTCACGCTCGTATCCCCAAAATGGTAGGTAGAGGCACAACCATAGCACCCATGACCAGCGGAAAACAGTTCCACAATATGGTGTAGCAAGCCTATCGCCAACCGAGCAAATATCCAACACCAGGCAACGTTATTTAATAAAAAAATTGATAATCATATTTCCTATATTTATTCATTTGTTTCATAAAAAATATCCTTTGTAGAAGAGTATGTCCAAAGATTTTTTGAAAAGTGGAGGTAGGAGAGACAGCGTAAGGTTTTACAAGTATTATTATATATCAATATTTGTTTCTAAAATAACGATATAAATACAGAGAAAACATACGATAACTGAAAAAAAACACTAAGAACCAAATCAGCAAAATACATTTAAATGTATGACATATTTGTCTCTATGTACATATAATCAAAACCATGCTTTGAAAACGATTAAATTTCTTAAATATGCCCGCTAATCCCTTTACCATTGAAGCAATAGTTTAATCGTGAGAATACATAAACCCTGCAATTAATCTCCTTCATTGTTAAACTATAGTCTCTTCACAAAACTTTGCACCTAAGTTCAGATCAAATGCAACATAGCGCTCTGCAATGTTCATTTAGCCACGTTGCCCCACTAAGATCCAAAGCCCAATTGACTCTCAAACCCTGACGTATCCATACGAGGTGCTTCGCTTAAATACATATAATATATCCAAGTATTTACTGGCAATAAGCGAGCCCATTCCCCCTCATCCCTGCTCAAACAAACCAACACCACGGACGGTCTCGGTCGTCTCATTTCGTATGCAATTTTATTCATTATTTGTAATCGGCTTCAATAGAATAGATCTCAATATAAATCACTTTTAGGATTTGCTGGGACGTATGTAGATCGACGCTTTTAGTGCCATATTTGAATACGTGTCTTTGAGAAGTGGAAACGTTAATAATGGATCCCTATATGAGCGATCCAGAAACTCATTTGACTAAAACAAATAATGGTTTTTATACGTCTTTTAAGATGCCGAAACGGAGGCATTTTAATCTGTCGTTAAAACCATTGGAGCTATATTAGACAGATGTATGTACGCACATGTGAGTTTCTGGGATAAAGGGTAATAAATAGCCACATGAAAGCTGACCGCGATATTTTATAACACAAGGTGTCGATGGGTTTGAGTTATGCTCAGAAGAGTAGAGCATATGGGAGCGATCTGCAAGATCTTACCTACGTTAGTGGATGGATGAATTTGTCTTTTAATATCAGTACTTTGATGTTTCGATTGCTAAAGATCATTCAATTCAAAATATATTTATTCGCTTAAATCTATACAAAGATTCAGGTGACGAGTCTATTTAATTCTAAAAACTACCACCGGATCGGAACGCGGCCACTCCCTTAGAAGATCCAGCTAAAGAAACTCAGCGGGATTGTTTTTTTTTTTCTAATGAATTTAATTTACAAAAGTACATCACATAATCGCCTCTGTGGTCTAGCGGTCCGGGTGTTGGACTTGACTGCACGAGGTCCCGGGTTCGAATCCCGGGTCGGCCAACCCAAAATTGGATTTTTCCAATTTTCTAATAAAAAATGTTGGTCGGGATTGGAAATGTGCCCGGTTGGCGATAGGCTTGCCACCTATCACATTGTGGGACTTAGTGTCTTCGGCTAGTCGTGGGTGCCCTGGTTGTGCCTCTGCCTACCTCTTCGGGGATATGGGCGTGAAGATACTACTACTACTACTACTACATCACATAATATATTATAATTAATTATAGAGATTAGTATGAGGAGCAATTAATCCAAAGCATTTCTGTCTTCCAAATATTCTGAAATATCAAATACCCTTACCATACAACTTAAATTTAATACATTTTTTAAATTTTTGTAATGGTAAGTCTTTAACATGCTTGGAAAGTTTATTGTGAAAACATATACATTGGCTTATGTAAGAATAACCGATTATTAGACGAGACTTAGAGGCTATAGGTTAGGTTGAGGCTTATTTAAGACAATCATTTTGTTCAGGTTTATTGTGTTATTACTGTACTAGCAGCCCATGAAGACGTTTAGTTTTTTTTTATTAAATATGGAAGTAGTTAATGCTGACACAAAAACATTTTTCGAAATAAAAACTATCCTGTGTTTTAATCAAATTCATTCTTTATTGCAATTGGTTCAGCATTTTTGCGTGAAGTAGTAACAAACAAAAGCACACACTTTCGCATTTATAATATTATTAGGATGTAAGCTCTTCCACAAGTTTGAAGCACCACCCGGCTATCGAATATATAGGTGATTGTCAAACTTATAACAACATGGAGCTGATCTGATAAAGCAATTGGAAGGTGGCCATAGGAACCCCTAAAATGTTCAGTCTTATAGGATAAGCGTTTGGGCTTGGTTCGTACGTCTAAATAAACTTTTTAAGACTACTATTAAGAATAGCTTTTATAAATAAAAGTTAGTCAAAAAACGTATTCTTCAAAACTCATAAAACTTAGAAAGCTTTTGTTCTACTTATTTTGTTTGTTTTCTACTAAGGAACAAATTTTGTCAAATAATTTTTGTAAAAAAGTATCTTCACATCCGTGTCACCGAAGAGGTAGCCAGAGGTATTACTAGGGCACGGGTAGCCGTAGACACTAAGTCTCACATTTTTATAGTTATGGCCAACAATCTCGGACAGTATTCTTTATTAGAATATTGGCAAATCATATTTTTTTATGAAATATGAAATAGGAAGATGGAAGGTGACCATAGGAACTCGTAAAGTACCAAACGCCATATCATTGTGATACGTCACTATTGAGAATAGCCTGTATAAATTAAAAAAACTTGTCACAAAATATCATTTTTGTCAACTTCTTAAATTTTATAGTTAAATTTGAATGTAACGTGTGACGTCAGTGCTTGACGTCAGTCACCATTAACGCCTTTGGTATTTCTAGGTGGCGTGAATTTTTTACTATCAGGAAATCCGTCTGTTTGTTTGCCTGCCAATGTAATAAAAACACTTTTTATAATTATATAATATTTGTTACAGTTAACCACCTCCAAAAAAATTTAAGGTTCTCATTTCGACTGTTTGTATGTGTGTTTGTTACGAGATTACTCGGCCAATAATTAACACATTTTAATTGCTCATGTTTGCGTATAGCCTTGATTTCGAGGTAGTTCAAATTCGAATTTGACCACTATCTGACTTGTGGGTTTTTAATTATAATAAATGCATAAATTTTCTTGTATCTCAACGAAATGAAACTTCATACATTATTAAGTACTAGCAACCCATCCCAGCTTCACACGGATGGACAAACATAATGTTATAATCTATATATTAATACGTGATGCCAAAACTTTGGACCCATTTTTAACGAAAATTGCGTGGACGCAGGAGCATAACATTTGGCACACTTATAGTTTATGTGTAGTAGTGCAGAACGCTAATATTTTTCAATAATAATGCTTACAAAGTACATTAAATCAATAAATAAAACATTACAAATACTACCATGCATTTGACACACACACACACACTAATGTATTGGTGACAACGATAAAAGATCACAGATGGCGCACCATACAGTTTGGAAACAAAGTAGTTGGTCTTGAGAAATGAAGATGGCGTTCTTATCAACAAGATATTAAAATTTATTATGTTTAAATTTCTACCAACGGGCGACCACTAATGCATATAAATCTTCCTCTTGAATTACTCTATTCAAAAAACCGCATTAAAATCTGTTGCACAATTTCCAAGATATAAGCATACACAGAGTCAGGCAGGGGCTTCGTATTATGTAGAGATGACTCAAAATCCACTTGTTTAATGATGATGACGATAGTTTTGGTCCTGGTCTCTTGTGTAGAGTAAACTATCTATGTCCCTGGTAGCTATTAAGAAGTGAGACAAGTTATATATTTTCCCTATGTTGGTCTGGGCTCCTTTATAAAGTAGGTAGACCATATTTTACCTTCCTGCCACGCAGCTTGTAAAAAGCGAGCATAGGGTTACCGTCACTAACACTGTGATGTCTGACCAGGTGGTAGAGTTTCGCAGCGACTTGCCGGAATTGATATATCCGCCGTACCTATTAACGCTGTTATAACGTCAGTGCTTGCCGTTGACGTGTTCCGGTTCGGAGGATAAGGTAGCCGGTAAACTTACTTTTGCTCGAGGCCTAAAATCCCGATCTCAGATTGGCAAAGCATCATTACCACCTTTGGTGTCTAACATCCATGGTTGTCTCTTATTGTCCATAGTGTTCGCTGTCGTATGACAAAAAAAAATGAAAAAAGACAGTAGTATTTTAGTTTTTTACTTTTAACTAATTGGATGTTTTCGTAATAAAAACTAATAATGTATTTTACTCTTCTTACTTTGACCAGATGGTTTTAAGATAAAATCTATAAAACGGTTTTAGCCCGACATTAAATTCACTAACTGGGGCCATCTATTCATGAATCTTTAGCTTAATGATCACTTCAGTCGTTTAATATGTTATTTAAAAGAACCCCATTTAAGTTTAAGTAGTTTTTGACCGAGTCCAAAAAGGAGGATGCTCTCAATTGTTTTAAGTATTACTTTTTTAAGTATTACGTATATTTTTATGTAGTTGTATTTATAATTAAACCTATCTCATAAGATAGATCGTGATTGGAAGGTGGTCTCGTATAAATTGAATTAAGATGAAGTTAGTGGTTTTTGAGTTATATTTAATAATGCATATTATATCATATTATTATTGCAATCTTTAAAAACAACCAGTTTTACGCAGCTTCGTCTTGGTTTTTTTCTACACCGATTTTGATAAAACAAAGCCTAGGTCACTCAGGAATAATGTAGCATTCTAAGGGTGAAAGAATTTTTGGAATCGTTCCAGTAGTTTCGGAGCCTATTCGTTTCAAACAAAAAATCAAACATTTTCTCTTTATAATATTAGTATAGAAGATTCTCTATTCCTTTGCTCAATGACCAAAATAAATTCAATGTGAATGGGTGAATTTGCTATTTTTGTATTATTTGTAGTCAGGAGAAGATTCATATGAATATAAAAACGGGGAAATTGCCGGGCAAATAGGGAAAAAGTACTATAAATGTCCAGCGGCATGAAGTTAGCCGGGTTGGCAAGTACATGAGAAAATAAATCTATGTTTCCCTGAGCCTTCAGGTCTAAACAGAGGGACCAATTTTAATCATTATTATTCATAGTTTGTTGTGTTAGTTATTACCAGGAGAAGGTTACGAAAAAAGTTTAGGGGAAAGTTAGACAATTTAGGAAATCAATATTTATAGTTGATATAGTACAATGACAGTCGGTACAGCTAGTTTTCAAATAAAAACAACCTTTCTTTTGTGTAGGCACTTATTGGTATTGCGTTAGCGATAGGTTTGCGAGCTAATAAGTCTTTGTGCGAGGAAGTGCCTTGGGCTAATCGTGTAAGCCCTGGTTGTACCTTACGTGCTTGATCAGGGTTTTTTTTTATTTTTCTCCACTCTTAACCTGATTAGGGTTAACACTTTTTTCTTTTTATTTACTTTAATGGGAGACAGCTTTTTTGCAGTTCTATAAGTATGAACTTTATGCTCGAGGCTTAACATCTTTAATGTATATTTGTTAAGTGTCATCAGGATAATATACGTTAACCTTCGTCTTAAAAAAATTATGATGGGATGTAATAGCTACATCGTTAGTGGAATTATGTTATCATAAATTAGTTTCTAGATTATTTACTTAGCAATCAATCAGACTTCGTGGAAGTACTCTACAACAATCCCTGGTTTAGATCCACTGCCTTATTTATTCTTACAGAAATGTCGATGCTCGTCAATGTTGCGTTCCAGTATGAACAAAAGTAAAGTGGGAGATAGAGACACAACAAGGGCACCTGCGATTATCTAAAGATACCGCTTAACCCTTTAAATATTACAGGTAGCAAACCTATCGCCAACCCGGCACATATCCAACCCTGAGCAACAGTGTTTAAATAGAAAATTAAAAAAGCACGATTTGACTTGACTGACCCATTTATCGAACCTAGGCCTTTTCGTAGTCAACGGCAACTTTACTTGACTTAACGAAAAGGGTATTAGAGGCTTTAAGTCTACGAATAAGATAGCAGACTTTTATCTATACTTAAAATAAAACTGTAGAAGAAGAAATGCGGTACATAGAAGATATAAAAAAGTAATTTTAAATAGATTGAAAATAGCGAGCAGAATACATTTCTTCACTAGTATATTTAGAAGTGTTGTCTCTCTGTTATAGAAAAGGTTTCCTTGAAAGAGGCGTAAGAGTCAAACTATAATTGGACTTTAATAATTGCGTAGTCGGATTTCATTCACCAAATTATCCTATGTATGTATAGTTAAGATGACTTCTACTTTCAATAGTCTCTACATTGTGGGTTTCAAGTAATTTGGTCCCTTCGGAATAAGTTTTTTTTGTTTGTTATTTCTAAAATACAAAATTTATTAACAAAAATCAAGGTCAGTCTGTGAAGCACATATGTACTACAAAAAAAAGAATGAATGAAATCCGACTTCGCAATTATTAAAGTCCAATTTGTAGTTTGACTTTTATACCTCTTTCATGGAAACCTTTTTTAAAACAGAGAGACAACAATCTATTTTACTCCAAGTCCCCCTGCAAGAGTTGGGAATAAGTATTAAGTGTTTAGTAAGCTTAGTAAGTGTCCTCTTTTAGTAAGCGGAATAAAACCTTCCTCGAAACACTGTACTGTACAGTGGGTACTGTAGTACCCACTAGCAAAATTTTGTTACGATTGGTTCAGTAAAATCGGCGTGAATCGCGATCGAGATACAGACAGATAGAAATGCAAACAGACATACAGACAGACAAAAACTCAAACATATCTATAATCGTAATCTGCTGCCTATTTCAGTGGCTTGTGTTTTTTAAAATATCTTCAAAGTACAGAATTCCCACTTCTTCAGATTCATTAAAAGTATATGCTTTTGACAACTGTTTCGTTTATAGCTAACTAGTCGATCCGGAAAACTTCGGATCACAAGTCAAGTATGTATGGACTAAAGTTTTGTTTTTCCCATTTCCCCTGATTTTTTCCAGGTTTTCTTTTTTAATTGAAACTTTCCCCTGACAATAACTAACACAAAAAAACAAAAAAATTTGTCTATCCGTTAGTATCAGGCAAGATGCGATAACCACGCGAAATGGGGATTCATTTCAACATTAAATATAGATTAATGGATGGAAATTAACAACACCTCATATTAATAAACGTGGACTAACGTTGAAGTAAAATCAAGTTTATATTATAGTCTGTATAACATTGTGTTTAAAACTATAACACCAGGTTAAACTTTGGAGTAGTTCCGTGTTTCTTAAGAAGACGGAATAGGTTTGGGTAAGCATTTCTTTTCCCATAGCTTTAGTTATTTACTTAACTGCAACATCTATATATAAATACGTTATGCCAAAACTTTGGCCCCCTTTTTACGAAAATTGCGTGGACGGAGGAACATAAAATTTGGCAAACTTGTAGTTTATGTGTAGGAGAAGTGCAGAACGCTAATATTTTGCAATAACAATGCTTATGAAGTACATTAAATCAATAAATAAAACCTTAACCACACTACCATGCATTTGACACACACACAAACAAATATATTGATGACAACGATAAAAGATCACAGATGGCGCACTAAAAAGTTTGGAAACAAAGTAGTTGGTCTTGTGGAATGAAGATGGCGTTCTCATCAACGGGCGACCACTAGTAATTTTAAATGTGGCATTCTAAACCGTTTCCCATCAATTAGAGCCCACAAACGATTAATCCCACTTATTTTAACATACCAAATACGTAAATACTATTCAGTATTCTTAACGGAAACACTTCAATGGCGTACTTCTACCTATTTAGAGGCTAAAAAATAAGGAAGTTTAGCATTTAAGTGAATAAACTAACATTTACTTCTAAAACTAGCTAGTGTTTTTAATTTAAGCATAAAGCCGTTGCTTTTTTAATACGATTATTAATATTTTTAATTCGACCATTCAATTAGAAATGGATTTTTTAATATGTAAATTTGACGGCTATTTGAATATTATAAATAACATCAAAATCGGTTTTTGTGTGACTAGACAGAGTGAAGCCTATTGCACGTGGCGTACAACATCTATGGTATGTATCATAGATCTTGTAGGTTCACCACTGTCCAGTGGTCAGGATTTTTGGCCAATAGAAAAAAATATCCCTGGACAAATTACACAGATTAATCTAGCCCCAAAGTAAGCGCAGTTTGCTTACGTTTTGTTAACGTCATTTGTTATTTGTCAACGATATTATTTCGTAGAAATGCATAAATAGATACCATTATACTATCATAAATTTAATAAAAACCCGGATCCGGAAAAATTTACATATACATATATATTTTTATATATATATTTATATATAAAAAAATATCTTCACAAAAATGCCTGCTCCAGTCGGGAATCGAATCTGAGCGCCGCGTTTAGCCGATAGAATTAGACTCCTACGTTAAACCCTCGACCAATGAACTGGTCAATGGGGCAAGTCGGCGTCCTAACCTACCCCCTGGACTGGAACATGAAACTGCCATAATGGCGATAGCTTTGGGTAAAGTGGTGAATCCATACCAGGACAAGTCTCAGCATAGCACTTTACAAGCAGTGGTCTTGTTGGTAAAGACCAAATCGACCGTTGCTCGCCTCTTGCTGTCTGGCAAGAAGACAGAGGGCCTATTCTACCCAAGGATCCAGACGAACACGGATATTATCTTTTGTCTGTTGGAAAAGTAAATCCATGTAAAATGTAAATCGATTTTAATTAAACATATTCTGGTCGTAGTAACCGATTCCAGAAACTAAAAAAGTAAATAAAAGCTTATTTCGGGAATATCTTGACTATCATAATTTCTATTATTTTCTATTTCTATTATTTTCTATATTGGCAAATGTCTCATTACTGTCAGAAAATGATGACGCTGCGCAGGCGAGGAAAAGAGACGAAGAAAAAACATAAAGGTCTTATCGATATGTGTTTGCAGTGCATGCAGTTCTAAATCATAGGAGTTTGTTGTTGTATATGATAGTAGGTAGAGAAAATTTTAAATTCGCGATTTAAGATTTGTTGCAACATGCGTTTTGTTGATCTTATATTGCTCAAACCTTTCAAATTCCAGTAAAACAAGATAGATTTTAAATACAATCAAAATCAATTGAACAAGGAGCTAAATTTAAAATATGGACATTTTTATGAAAACTCGGAAACATAAGCTTAACCGTAAAATTTATGTTCCTGTATAAGTTTAAAGCACACATTTATATCAAAAATCTAACAAATAATATGCAGACATGATTCATATGAAGTATTGTTCTCATCTCCGGACTAATGAATCCAACTTATTTCGTTTGCCTACACCAAACTGAAACGTGACAATAGCAAACACTGATACTATAGCAGCAGAATTAAGTGAGGTATATGGCTGGTGTTTTAAAGGGCGGTTAAGACTAAGAGCTTGTACATATCACCACGTTGCGACGTCGTCATCTTGGAACGCTGCGGTGTCAAGCTACTTTGACGTAACGTGAAATTTCAAGTTATCGTGAGATAACGTACACGTTACGATTCCGTATAGTCTAACGTAGTCATGATTTGTAAAAGCCACTCATATCATCGACAGCCTAAGGATTTCTAATCGTCCTTATCTTTTACTCGATTTCTACAGCACAGTTATGATGGGAGGTATTTGGATCAATACGCCCTGAAATGCACATACCAATATTTTTCATTCATCGAATAAGCACTTGGCTCTCCCGATGGTCAAAGATAATCATGCCCTTAATAGGTCATAGATGTTATGGGTGCAAAGGTATTTAGTGGCCGGGACTTCGAGCTGATTGTGAAAGTCTTCTCTGAACTGTGACCGGGACATGGCTGAATTGTAGCTTCAGGAATAATTTAGGCGTGGACCCATTTAATTTTAACCTAGGTGGTAGAGTGTTGCAGCAACATGCCCGGATTATTACCATTGGTTTTTCTTTTCCTACCGCCCGGCCCCAACGTCAGTGCTTGCCGTTGACATGTTCCGGTTCGGAGGATAAGGTAGTCGGTAAACTTACTTTGGCTTTATGCCTAACAACCCGGCCACAGGTTGGTAACCTACCATTACCACCTTTGGTGTCTACGAAATCCGTTTGCTTTTTTGGCTTCCAATATCATAAAGAAAACCTGTGCTCGCCCCACGATCTATCTGGCAGAGAGCCAGATGATGATGGTCTATTTAGCGGACCTGTACCAAAACTCTATCGCCCCAAAACACTCATCAATTCCTTTTCATCTTTACGGCGTTCATTTCTTGTGCTATTCCACAGACATATTCTGCTTTATACTTAAACTTTTTGGAATCAATTACAGAAGTACTATTTAAATTATGCGCTTCGGCTATATTCGTCGAACTTCGGAATTGCGAATGTATTTTGAAGATATCTATATAAAGTTGTTATTACATAATTAATCATTTCGCTTAAATTTAGATTAGGTCAGCCAATTTGAAAATAAATGTATAAAGTGTAAAAAGAGTAAAAAGTGTAAAGCCGGAGCGCATATTTTAAATAGTAGTACTGTACCTGCTGCTGCAATTCCGTAATATTACGGCTAAAAGACGTTTAAAAAAACTGTAACTTGGTTTCTGCTAAACAAGTACTTTTATTATTATTAAGAGCTTAGGTGCCTCTTTATTCCTACAAGGACTTAAAAAAAATGCGATTACCTTGATATTACAACTGTAAACAGTTTCTCCTTAAGAGACATTTAATTGTTTTTTTTTATTTGTAAAAAATATGTAGAGATACACATTTAACATTTTACGACTTAATGAAACCTGATTAAAATTGTTGTATTTATATTTTTGTTAAACAGAATAATCTAAAACCAGATTGCTGCAAAAGCTGACTCCAACTACTTTATTGGGTACCACACTACCAGTCTCGTATAAATTAATCAAAATTGTTTTTGAGTTACACATAACAATACATTTTTTTTGTTTATCTTGAATGATGAGGTCGTCAAAATAAGTGAAACATTTATGCATATAGCTCTCCCGGAGAATTTTGTTCCACTCTTTCACTTTGTATTGGAAAAATGAAAATGTTGTTTTTCCTAGTTTTAAACCGTCCCTGGACCTGGACAAATAATTAAAAACCAAAATTAGTCAAATCGGTTTAGCCGTTCTCGAGTTTTAGCGAGACTAACGAACATGATGATTTATGTGATTTAAAGATAGATTAACTATAAATCAAAAACCACTAGTCTGACTTGGTAAAATTTATATGGAAATCGCGTAGCGAACATACAAAAAAAAAATACAATCGAATTGAGAACTTCCTTTTTTTGGCGTTGCTTAAAAAGTAGCGTTCTTAAAATTTGTTTCGATTATTTTACATTTTTAGAACGTAAATAATATTTTTTGTTACCCAGCAAGACATTGAGTATAAATTTATTTTTACAACGGCAGTTTTTACATAAAAGTTAAACCCTTTATTCGTTAATCTCGGTGTAAATATTAAAACATAAGTACCTATTTATTAAAATAATAACTTTACATAAAAAGCCACTGTTCTTATCTTTTTACAAAATCTTATAAAACTTCTTTGCAAATGACTTTAACACACCTCTTTTATGATTATTTTTTGATATTTATAATATTTCCACCATTGTTTTGTACATTAAATAATAAATATTGGTCATGCTAATGGGTGTTTGCATACATCGCGCAGTTAATAACATCGTTATATTTTATACGTATGTTAAGATTTTCTCATAAACGTGTGTTTAAGTGGTGTTTTAACTTTCCTACTAACAAAACTTGTGTCAGCAGCATTGTGACTATGTTCTACTAAGGTACAATCTCTAAGACTCTTTATTCTAGTTTTTAACCGATTTTGGAAAAAAAAAGATGGAGGTTATATTTTTAAATCCTATATATTTTTAATGTTAATCGATTTTTCCGTCATTTCTAAGAGAGCACTTCATAGGCAGTCCCATTGATACAAAGTCTGAATCTGATAATGGAATCCCAAGGAAATCGAGAAAGATACCCAATTTTTGAATTCGTAAATGACTGACGTATTGAAATTAAACTAGATTTTTTGCAATTTACAGCACTTTAATTGAAAGTTTCTCAAATCTAAAAATTAGCCGCAAACATGATATTTTCGTAAATAATATTTCATAGAGATTTGTTTTTCGCAACCGAGATTTACAGCTTTAGAACTTATTTCTATATAATATCTGTGATTACAAATTTATTACAATAAGTAGTTGTTTTGCTATAATTTAGAGTTTATTAATAAATCTGCTGTTCATTGGTTTTTAAATAACTATAAAAGGAGGATGTTTTCAACATGTCGTATACGACGCGTGTAAGGATATTTAGCAAGGGGTAGTTCCGACGTCGTCGTCGTACGTCTTGACTCGTGGCTAAGAAAAGTCGCTACCAAAAGTTCCTAAACACACTTACAAAAGTAATCCTTACAAAACGGAAATCCTTGCTATTCTTTGACGATTATCACGACTAAGCATTTTGACTTGATCTATTTGCATTTAAAAAAAACATGTTATATCGAGGAATTACAATCCCTAAATCAATCTTCTAGGTTGTTATATATAAACATACCTCATAATAGTAATAAAACAGCATTAAAATAGTAGCTTAAAAATCTAAAAATGCGAAAAGTCCCCTATTATTATTAAAAGTTCACATTATGCAGCACTAACGGCGTAAAAAACAAAAAAAACGTACTAAGTATTTATATTTTTAATTTGTGAATGTTCGTGAGTAGTTGAAATTACCAACTACTTGGAGAAATTTAATAAAACATACTAGCAACACCAAAATGGGTAAAAGTTAGTCAATTTTATTTTATTTTGTGACTCTATCAGTATTTGTCATGACAATCAAAATAAACACACACGCACACTTGCAACTTTTATAGGGTACATACGTATTTATATGTGTAGCTAACAACTACTTTACCACACGCGTAAAACTTATTACATGTGATTTCTTTAATACATGTTCACTTCTAATTAGTCAAGAGGTTGGCAGAGACACAACCAGGGCACTCACGACTAGCCGAAGACAGTAAGTCCCACAAAGTGATAGGTGACAAGCCTATTGTCAACCTGGCACATATCCAATCCCGAGCAACGTGTTTTTGGTCAGAAAATTGGGAACCCAAGTTTTCTTTTTTGTTGCCCGACCCCAGAACCTAACCCGGGACCTCATGCAGTTAAGTCCAACACCTGGACCACTCGACCACAGAGACGATTTTTTTACATGCAAATTATTCTTCTTTATTATTAAATTATAACAAAATGGATGGAACAATAAAACTTTTGGAGATATCGTATATTTAAATAAAATCGACTTTACATATTATCAAAAATCATAATAAAAAGTTTAGGTATGCGTGGCTGTTGAAGATACTAAAAGTGCGTTATCTATAGAAAAATTCCTAATAATTTACCTATAGAAAGTCTAATTAGCTACCTAGAAAGTCATTGATAAAAACACTAGACTCTAATTTTAATTTCCAACTAGTAAAAGTCAATAGGTATTTTACTTATATAAAAATGATTACAAATTTATACAATTTCACTTCAAATATTATACCTACCTAGCTACTTTGACTAAATTATACTATTTTAAAGAAGACAAAATCGTTTTTGATTTTACAACTGTCTTTACATAAATTGTTTTAAAAAATTAAGATGCGTTTGAGACTTTAAAACCTGGAAAAATACACTTGAATTTAATTTAAAAAATGATATAGGTATACTTACTTAAAAAGTAACAAAACTGAATCTGTAAATTATTTTTTTGAAATAATCTTTGCTACTTATTTTATACAGGATGCAGAACTAAACAGACAAAAATACGAGGGTTTTTAAAGATATCGTCGGTTTGTGACCCGCAAAACTAGTTAACGGATTTTTTGCAAATTTCGTGTAGTAGTAGTAGCTTATAGCCCTATTCAACATCTAGGATACTTTTACTTATCATATTTTTTATGATATTGGAAGGCAAACAAGAAGACGGATTTCCTGATGGTAAAAAATTCACGCCGCCTAGAGACACCAAAGGTGGTAATAATTTATAATTTTTAATTTTAAAGTTATAATTTTAAAATTAAAAAAATCCCGATTCCGAATCCGATCCCAACTCCCGATCAATTGCGATTGCATCCTCGTCACGCATCTGGACAACCCTGGACTAGTGCGGGACACTATTTTTCAATTTCATCATTAACTACGAAAATATTGTATAACTGTCATTAGTAGGGTATTAAATTTGTATGTTATATTAAATAAAACTACTGGCAATCGCAGCAGCAACATTTTTTAATAGCCAGCATACAGCTGTCGGGTACAAATGCAGCTGCTGCAAACTACAGAAGTTGACAAAATAGACGATGCATGAGGATTGAATTCTTTAATGTCCGCCTTTCGGATTTCGTTTCGGAACATCGAAACAAAATTTCACCCTTACATATTCTGTATTCAAATTCTGTACGGAAAAAATACTAACGTAGGTGATTGGTTCATAGATTTATTCGAATTTGCTGCGTTCAAAAACGTGAGTGTGTGGTGGCCCTAATACACACGTTTCGCACGAGAGTTTTCAGTCCTTAGACAAGAACAAAAATTTATTGATATTATTACTAAATTGATTTTAATATAGATATTGAAGTGAATTTGTAACACAAAAATGTACGTAAAATACAAATATCATATCCATTAAAAATATTATCTTTAATTGCGCCAAAAACTATTGCACCATATTACTTATTAAAGGTAGTGTAAACATATTACGAAAATAATCTAAATTTGTTTAAAATGTTTACAAAATGAAACTAATGAAAATTAATAATTAATTTCCATAAATGTTTATTACTGTATGTGTAAATTACTATAAAAATTAGTTAATGATATACTGATAATCTAGTTTCAAAATCGATTGAGTAGTTTTTCGTATTGTGATATTCATTTTACCCTAAATTGTAGTTTTATTTAGTCAAAATTGATTTCAATATTGGTTGTTAAATAGTTTTATTTAGTCAAAATCGAGTTCATTATTAGTTATAAGTGAATAAAATACATCAATTCTGTTGACTGTACAAATGACATGACGTGTGGCAGCGCGGAGACTTGCACTTCGAGTGAACCGGTAGAGTCGCGCGCCGCTGTGTCCTATTGGTTGTTAGCCGCGACCCGCCCTAGGGAGGGGAACACACACACGTACAAACCGCTCACCTAAGATAATTTATTTTATGTTATAGCGTTTGAATATTTTATATCTGTGTGAGTTTTTTGCGTTCAGTGTGAAATATTTGCGCGATAAGAAAGAAGAGGGGAACAGATCGATCGGTACGTTGCGCTTTTATTTCGACATTCGCTTGTTTTATTGTAGTAGTTTAATTGTAGTGCATAGACTACGGTTAGATTCTATTACGGGCTTTAGTTGGCTGTTTGTGTACGTGATAATTCACCCGATGTTTCACTTAACAGCTAGGGGGAGAACAAGAGAGTTTAAGACGTAAAAAATATTTTGTCATTTGTTTCGTAACAAAACATTTTTAATAACCAGTTATTGTTGTTTGAAGCAACAAATGAATATATTTGCACAGCAAAAATTTTGTTGTTACTTATGTAATGTATTTATTTTGAATTGCAAATTAATTAAGGATGTTACAGAATAGGTGCGAAAGAATAAATTAAAATGGATTTATATAAATGAACTTATCCTATTTTATATATTAACTAACTTGACAATTATAATAATAACTGGTTTTAACAAAATGATTTAATAATTCGATCAACTGTTGATGATAACGCATTTTTAAAATCTATTTTTAATTGTGGATACAACAGACATGAAAATATTTTTAATTGTATCATAATAATATATTTTAGATAATAACGTTACAATTAAACACGTGAATAATATGGATAACTTGTAAAACAAAATTTGAAATAGAAATGCAATAATAGACGTGTTTAATATTTTGTTAAATATATTAAGACAGTAAACAGAGCCCGTCAACTTGTAAAAACAAGAAGTTTGTACTTTGTATAGCTTTATTGCAAGATGAAGTGCTAAAATCTAAAGAGCTGCTATCATGGAACGCATCGCTGTACGCAACACAGCCACAGTAGGAAGCTCACATAGAAAATACCGTTTAAAGCTGTCACCGCTTACATGTCGCCACTAGCGAGGAGCAAAGTAATATAAGGTATCGACTACACTATAGGCCACAAGTGACACCATCAACTCTCCATAATTATGTAGGACAATGTTGAAAAATAAAAATTACAAATGTCGTGGTTACCTTTAATCACATGCAAAGCTATCATTAAGCCGACTATGGTAAAGTCGCTCGGCGAGCGCCTCGTCACTGTTAATTACCACAATATATAAGTATAAAATGAAATAAAAGGGACCGCTCCATACCGACAGCGGCGTAAAAAATACGAGAAAAGAAAGAGAAGCTTTTAAAAAAGAAAGGAGTGCATTCTCCCACCTCCGTCCCCCTCTACCTTGCGGGGCCGCCCCTGCGGTGGTACCACCCATCGCACCGCAAAAATCGAGAGCGTCGGCTGCGGCGCGGGGTCAAACGGCGACGCGAGCGTGAAAAGAAGGAGCGGTGTGCTCGTGGACGCACACTCGCGCGGGTGTGTGCATCTGTGTGTGTGGCGAGAGGGAGGGCCGAGGCGAGAGAGGGACGGCGGCGCCAATTACTATCACCTGGCGGGCAGCTACCGCATTACCCACTGCCGCCGCGCGCGCGACCACGCGCCCGCTGCACCACGCGGCTCGCTCCGAAACGCTCCGCCGGATCCCGATCGATTGCGATTGCATCCTCGTCATGCATCTGGACAACCCTGGACTAGTGCGCGACAAAATTTAACTGTGAAGTGTGTGGACAGTGACTAGAACTCGTGTTTTACAAGTGAAAAATGACCTCCCAGTTTGCATTCAGAGGATCACCACCGAATCAGGTAAATCTGAGACGATACTTTTATCGTTTTTTTGTTGTTTCAAAGCTAAGCGATTTCTAAATTCAAATTTTTATTTGAAATTGTATTAAATTGTATCGTATGCCCTTAAAGTTATCCATCTATTTTAAATCTCTACCATAAGTAGAGATTTTTGAAATCTTAAGGATGTATGTTCAGATTTGAAATCTCTACTTCTCGTAGATTAGTTGTGGTTTTAGATAAAAATTTAAATGTCTATTTTATATATTTGTTTTTAATGAGGTGGATGTCAGTCTAACATGGAAATCTATTCCTTGTATAGAATAGAATAAACTCGCGAGTATTAATTATAACTTACAAATTAAAACACATCTTAAAAATAAATTTAAAAACTTTTCAGGAAAACAAACTTTAGCTGTGTTTGTTTCCTCAATTTGATCAGTTTTAAAGTTATTTTGTAGAGCAAAATCACTCAGACAATTAAAAACCAGTCTTTAATTCTGAATTCAGACAACAAAATATAATTAAGTTCTAAAATTTGTAACAAAACATTTTTTACAATCAGACATAAAATCTAAGATGATTTCAATCAAGATACGTATTTCCATTAAATACAGCATTATTTTTTGGATAGATAATCAATCCAAGACTTAGCAAAAAGACCTTCCTAAATTATAGTCGGACTAGAAGAAGAATTTAAATAGGTAACTTTTTAAGGTTGTTTTGTATAGGGACAATAAAATCTCTAAAATAATCGGTCATTGTACTCGTAAAATCTGGCTGTAGCTTTATTATGCTATGAATTGTAAAAAACTCTTTTGACTACGTACAAAATTTAATGTTTTTTATCTCTAAAGTTACGCCAGTGTTCATTGAAAGTGGTTTTGTACTTTTATTGTTCCACTAAACTTTTACTTTCTGTATTTGTTGGTCTTACTTAACACAGGATAAAACTAATGATTTAGGAAGTAGTATTTAATACTAAGTTACGTGTCGATGCTAATATATTAAAGTTTATAACAATTTATTATTTTAGAATAAATTCCAAAACCTATGCGACTGAGGACATTTCGTTAGTATATGATAGATATTTAAAGTACTTACGACAAAGTTTGTCTGTCAAGAATTAGATTATTAAACTTGAGAATATTATTTCAAATACGACTAACAGAGGATTAAATCTGATAAATAGCTTTTTGTTGTATAACCTGTAACATAGTTTAAGTAATATTTAGTAACATTAACATGTAGTTAGTAAAATGTAAGTAATAAAATTTAAGGTGTATTTGAAACAAAATTAAAAATAATGATCGTGTACTATCAATGACATACAAACACATCTATGATATGTTTAATTACAATTATTAAATAACCTTGACCGTGACATAGATAATATTAAAGATAAGTAAAAAAGTTCGTAATAAAATATGTTTGTCTATAGGCAGGTAGGCTATCTACCTACATATTATTTTGTATTCTATTAACTTCGTGAACTTTAACCAGAGTAAGGTATTAAGCTGAAATACCTAGAAAAATTTGTGTATTTGTCCGTATTTTTTATTAAACGTGTGGTTATCAATTTTATTTGCGCGTGTAGAGTAGGTACTAAATTGTAAAGGTTCTCTATATGACATCTCTATATGACATCGAGTATGTTTGTACTAAAATTATTAACATTTTGAGACTACTAGCGACTGCTCATAGAAATGCTAGCGTTAAAAATATCCTTTCTACATGAATACGTTGTAAGATCAGGCTAAAAATTAACCTAAATTGTAGGATATGTTTGAAATTTCGTTGCAATGTATAATTCCATGCATCTCCACAAACTTTTGCATGTATTTATTGGGCTATTCCTATCAGACACAAATTCTCTAAAGGTATATCCACATGTTAACCTAGACAGTAGTAATAAATTAAAAGAGGTGCCGTGAGGCTCATTTACATTACCGTACGTATATGAAATATCGCTTGATGACAGTATGTTGTGGTCACTGCGCGTCAATCGACGCCTACCTTTAGGAAGTTTAGGACATGAGTTACCAAATACATATTATATTTCCCTATCCCGTTATATACTATTATAAATACTATTATGAAGAGTAATAAATGTATGTTAAATTCACTGATACCATCATTACTTTATATAATTTGTATAAGAAAATACCTCTGTAGTCTAGCGGCCCGGTATTGGACATGACTTCACGAGATCTCGGGTTTGATCCTCGGGCAGGGCAACCAAAATTAAATGTGTTTTTTTTTATTTTATAATAAAAACAACGTGGTCGGAATTGGATGTGAACCCGGTTGGCGATAGGTCTTATCGTATTGTGGGAATTACTGTCGTGGTTGCCCTGGTTGTAACTCGGTCTTCTTCTTCAGGGACACGGGCGTGAAGATACTTTCATTAAGATTTTTTTATAAAGTTTACTCGAAGACAACAAATTTTAAAATTAGTTTTAAAAGTGTTTTCTGTGAATGTCACTTAGTGTGCAAGAGTGACAGTAAGTTACTTAGGGAGATAGAGTGAGCAAGACAGAAAAGTAGTTGACCAAGATCTTACACTTTAACAACTTGATATCGTAGAATACACCACAGTATTTGTTAATACTTTAATAATAATAGTACCTAAAAATTTTGTTATTTATAAAATTAATAAATTGTTATTAAAAAATATATAAATATCATTATTAGAATAAGATATTACTTCATAGGTAAAAGTAAACCTAGCAGTAAATCTTTCACAATAAGCTTCAAAAGCACTTTAAAATACCTTTAAATAAATGTATTAAGTTTAAATTATGTGATAAAGATAATAATGCTGATAGCAATGGCTAGTATCGTTTGCTTCTCAAATCAATTTCTTATAAAATAATGTATTGCATAAAACTCATAAATCTGTAATAAAAAAAGTAGGAGAACAAGGCAAGTCCGTTGAGTCTCTTTCTCCTGATCTTCTTGTTCCGATCCGGTGTTACATTTTATAGAAGCGCCAAAAGTATCATTTGTATGATCTATGTAAAATTAAAAAAAAAGTAATGCAAACATACTATGTTCAAATATAGGAAAGTTTAAAGGAGCATATGAAACAAAAACAGTTTAAAACCTTACTTATAATTAAAAACTACTTTTAGTAATAACGATAAGCTCCCTATTAATTTCACGAAATCATTAAAATGCTTTAAAATGATTGTCACATTAAAATAAATTACTATGTAAACTGATTTTATCACAACATTTCATTAAAAATATTAATATCTTAATCTTAACGTATTCCATTAATGTAATAAAATATATATTAATCGGTAATTTTTTTCTGGGTCATGATACAAATATACCTGACCTACATGATACAGGGCGCCTAATTAGCGGATCTATCTAATTAAAAATCTGTTAGATTATAGGATAAGATTGCAAGTACATAATAGATACGCAACTGCAATACAACCCATATGCAACTGCAATATCTGTATAAACTCAGATACCTGTGTCTGAGTTTGTACAGCATTACTTAAATGAGTCTAAAATAAAGCTTTGATTAAAATTAAGAATTGTAATTATATCATAAGTCATCATAATAGAAAAGCAACTGCAACATAACTAATATACAACTGCAATAGCAGTGCAACCTCAGACACAAGTAATAAACCAAACATGAACCGTTTTTAAAATAAAAATTTATAAGTTGATCAGAGTAAATGACAAGTAAATTTATTATAAATAAGCAACTGCAATATAACTTAAATATAACTGCAATATCAGCAAAACCTCATAAATAACTTATTTACGTCATATCTAATATAAAGCGTTGTTTTAAATAATAAAAATTATAAATGGACGAAAACAAGATTGTTGAAAATGTATTTAATAGTTATGCAACACAACAGAAATGCAACTGCAATCGCAGTAACCTCAGACACAACAAATTTTCCACATACCTATTTAATCTATGCCGTTGATTAAAATAATAAAGAATTGTAACTGGACAAGAACATGATTTCTGATAAATTATTTAATAGTAACGCAACACAACTAATGTATCTAATATAAACCTTTGATTAAAAAAATAATTTTAATTAAAAAAAACAGTATTGCGAATGAATACATACCAGAAAAGCAACTGCAACGCAACTGATATACAACTGCAATAGTAGTGCAACCTCAGACACAAGTAATGTACCTAAGATAAACCTTGCAAAAGTGAAAAATTACAACTGGATATATACTTGATAGATAAACATACAACTGATCTGACATACAACTGCAATAATACTAATATCCAAACGCAAGTCACGTGCCACATACCAAATGTGATGATGTTTTTAGTAATAAAGATCTGTTTAAGTATCTCTATGTATAAAATTAATATCGTAATATGTATTCGGTATCTACTTAGGTAATTATTTTTATGTATTACTATGAGTAACAGCCATATCACAAGCACATAATTTTCTTCCATTGGGGTTAGCTTAATTTGTGTTATTTGTCAAGGGATATTTATTTAAAGAGTAAATAAACAAATATACTTACGTAGATATGTTAGTTTGTGATATGGTTGATCGACAATAGTTTCGATTTGCCAAAGCTTAAATATACGAGGCCATCGAACAAAAGGAGATGAGCTATTCGACAAGAGAGAAAGACTAAGATAAAAAAAAATGTGAAAGATTATATGTATAAGTACAAGTTCATTAAAAATAGAAATGATGTAATATAACAATTGAGTTATTACAAAGCAATTATTTGAAATGACGTATTTTACTATGTGCAAATCTCAGAATGATATCTTGTATGTTTTTTAGTCGCAACAGTAAAACTAAATTGAATTAAAATTATATTTTAACTACTTCATTTTGTAGTAGAATTTATTTTTAAATTCAAGGTCGTTATATCGTGTCTCCATTGAGTGTATTACAAAGATAAGGTCAACCCCTACTTACGACCTACTATTTTTTAATGTCATTAAGAGGGGTCAGTTGAGAATTTATGGCAAATATAGTAACGTAATTAATTATTTAGTCTATGTAGGCTGACTTTCGTCGTCAAATTTAAACTCAATCAACGTAAAAATGCGTTTAGTCAACTTATCTAAAGTGTCAATCATGACAATTTTACTGCCAAAGAAATTTTGTTTATCTAAACCAGGGCTTCCCAAACTTATGTGTACTGTGACGCCCCTAGGTCGTGCTATTTTTTAATGACGCCCCTTAACCCACTCAGTGCCAAAGGGGGGGGGGCTCCTCCGAATCAAATACTTACTATTTACGAGTATATATACAGTACAAGCACTATTTATTATGTCTTATCTTAACCCAGCTCCAGTGGACCAGAATAAATTAGAAGTTATAAAAAGTATAGCTCACTCCACTCTGTAGCATTGATACGCGACGTCCCAAGGCGTTGCCACACACAGTTTGGGAAGCCCTGATCTAAATTATAAAAATGAATTGCTAAATGTGTTGGTAAGCGCATAACTTTCGAAAGACTCAACCGATTTGCCAATTTTTTGTTGTGTTAGTTATTATAAAAAAAAATGTTTATTTAAAAAAACAGTATAATTGGAGGAAAAACGGAAAATCAATATCTACTTTATTTTCCCCCATACAAACTGAACGGGTGGAACGAAGTTCGCCTGGACAGCTAGTTGTTAAAATTTTATAATTATATTTATGTGTCATGTAGTTACTCATGGGAAGGAGATAAGAATTTTGTCAATTTCAGTAGATAAACTTATGTTTTTTTATAAATGGGATCACCACCGATTATTGAAATCGTATAAACTGAACTTACTTTTACTCAACTCGGTTTTCAACATGATCTATGAAATCAGCCCTAAATCTGACATATTTGGCCGTTTCTATACTGTTTCATATTTGTACTGTCATTGTATATCCATCTGCTATATCCTATCGACTTTTATTCTTCTCCTGCTCATATATAAATACACTTGTTTTATTAAATGACGATATTAAATTATATTTTCGTACTTTAATTTTCACAATATTTATAATAAAGTAAGAACAGAAAGGCGGTCTTATCGCTTTGATCTCTATCAGATAACCTAAGGGTTAATTTAGAATTATAGATTTTAATACGTTTAACTTTTCGTACTTTTAAGCAGTTCCAAATAGTGAAAAGAAATTATTATTAGCATATTTTTAAATATCTAGTCCAGAGCCATTCAAAGTGAAGAAAAGTAAATCTCGACATTCCAAGAATAAAGTGATAGCTTTAAATATGATTTCTCACTGAAAATGTCAAAAAAAAACTTAGGATTAAGTAATTTTTAGAACACAGGAAGCAAACATATTTATTCTTTGTGTGAATTTAAGGAAAGGAAAGCACCACTGGCCATTTAACAAATAATGTGATACTTAAATATGGTGAAGGTGACGGTCAAGGTTGCTAAAATATTAAGGAAATACCATTTTTTAAACCCGTGTTCCTAATTATAACATGATATTTATTTTGCATATTATTTAATATCGCTTCGTGGTCTAATGGTGTAGTGTCGTTGACACGTGAGATCTCGGGTTCGATTTCTGGGTCAGGCAAGCCAAAACTTGTTTATTTTTCAATTTTATAAAAAAATATTGAATACAACGTTAACCAGGATTGGTCACGTACCTGACTAGCGATAGGTTGGCCACCTATCACATTAAGGGAATAAAACAGTACCTTGAACTTATAATGGGTACCCTGGATGTGCCTTTTCTTTTCACTCTATATCATATTGGAATACAACACTAGCGAGCACCGACATTCCGAAAAAATAACTAAAGCGGTGTCAACAAAGCGTGAAAATAATCGTGGTAGGTATCGGGATCAATTTCCGGGTCGGCCACTTAATATGTATTTTTTTAATTAAGTACCTACTTTATAAAAACGACATTGACATTAGATAAGTATCCAGTAGGCGATAAGTTTGTCACTTATCACTTTGTAGGATTCTAAGTGCCTTCAGCTAATCTTAGATGCCCTGGTTGTACCTCTACCTACCACTTCAGATATATAGGCGTGATGATTTACATTTTAAAATATGTTAGATGTATTGTTGATGTACCAGAAAAATAATTGAGGTAGATTGGTAGGACGATTCTGAACACGAACAGACATTTTTGTCTCCTTGTTTGCTATTCGGTATTAACAAAAATTAATTTCTAAACTACCAAAATTAATTTCAACGATATTGATGGTCGAAGGACTCTTTTCCTTCCTGCACCTGCCTTGCCATGCGGCAAGCTACTAAGGCGCTACTCCTCCTACTAATCCACCCAGGGGGGTTACCAGGAGCTCTTAAAACAGTGTTATTTCAACAATACCTACTGCCATCGGAGAAAGACAGTCTTTTAACGTATACCATAAAGTAAAGAACGCCTCTGTGGTCTAGCGGTTCAGTTGTTGGACTTGACTGCGTTAGGTCCTGGGTTCGAATCCCGGGTCGGGCAACTAAAGAAAATTGGGTTTTTCCAAATTTCTAATAAAAAAATGTTGCTCGGGATAGGATATGTGTCCGGTTGGCGATAGGCTTGCCAACTATCACATTGTGGGACTTAGTATCTTCGGCTAGTCGTGGGTACCCTGGTTGTTCCTCTGCCTACATCTTCTGGGATATGGGCGTGAAGATACTTTTTTATAAAGACGGACATTTAGCAAGATGAAAATAATTCTGCTTTAAGCGTTCATGGTATGAACTCAGTAACCAAAACGTAGCACCTACTGGAGGTTCAGTCGGGAGACAGCCGTTTGAATAATGATATCTCAGTCTAAATAGTGAGTGCTCGCCCACAACGTGAGAGGTAGTTGTGAAAACTGCAACATTGGCTACACATTAGTCTCTTTTTTTTCTTTCTTTAGGTTTGGCATTTGTGTTAGCATTTTGCCATTATTCAAGTAGAAATTAGCATCAATTTTAATCAAATTTACCAAAATCGGGATTCAATTATAATTAGTCATAACTCATGTCAGTGTCTTGGGTAAAGCGTGGCCTCATTACTCCAGCTCCTATAGCGAGATTTGGAAACGAGGAAATACACGATACGCTAATTTCTTCATGATAATTTGTGCACTTTCAGTAAACAAAATTGTACAAAATACCACCAAATTGACTAATTTCACTCAATATACGAAATTCAATAAATATGAAACAACTTCGACCATCTTTTCTCTCGATGGTACCAAAACTCAACATTAGTTTCTCAAGCAATGTGCATCGATTCTGGTACAGTGAGCATCGCTAATATCTGACCCCTTTATAATAATTCTTTCTTACTTTCTTTAGGTTTTGGCCTTCACATTAGTATTTTGTCATTAGTCAAGTAGAAATTTGCATCCAGATTTATATCAATTTTAATTAATTATAACTGGTCATCAATCATAAGTTGTCAGAAAGTCATGTCAGGCTCTGGGGTAAAGTAGTGACCTCATTACTCAAGCTCATGTAATGAGATTTGGCGGCAATGAGGAAAAACACGATACGCTAATTTCTTCATGATTATTTCATTTGCCCACTTCCACTGAACATAATTGTACAAAATGCCACCAAAATTGACTAATTTCACTCAATATAAACACGAAATTCAATAAGTATGAAAAACCTTCGACCATCCTTTTTTCTCGATGGCGCCAAAACTCCACATTAGTTTCTCAAGCAATGTGCATCGATTCTAGTACAGTGAGCATCGCAAATATCTGACCCCTTTATAATACTTTAAAACTATTTAAAGCTTCTTACATATTTGTGGTGCTAACTGTACATGATTATTGTTGTTTTATTCTAGTTAATTAATGATTAACATTTATAGTGTGGCATATTGGTATTAAGTATACCATATAATGAACGAGTATACTTTTAATACACATTCGTTATGGAAGAGTAAAATCAAGTTTTCATTTCGTTACGTTTATTGAGAAACTATAGCGCTTATTATAATTATTAATGTCGTATTGTAGTGAGACAAGGTCGAGTGTACTATCACAACATAGTATAAAATAAAGTCGCTTCCTCTATCCCTATGTGCCTTTGTATGCTTAAATCTTTAAAACTACGCAACGGATTTTGATGCGGTTTTTACGATAGATAAAGTGATTGAAGAGAAAGGTTTATAAGTATATTTCATAACCGTGCAAAGCCGGGGCGGGTCGTTAATTTTTCATAAAATTGAACACATTGCTAAGCATAATACGTACATCGTACATCAGGAAGATTGAAGTTTCTAGGAACTCTTACCATTGAACGAAAAAAGCATAGACAGGTAACAGTCGTCTAAAAATGATGTAATCGAAATATTTAGTGTAAATCAATTCTTCTAGTGTCTGTTTTTGTTCGTTATTAGTAATAACTTTTAAATGTACACAAAACGGGAAAAAAATCCAAACATGTTTTGTTAACGTCATGAAAAGTAATAAAATTATATAAAGACCTGCTTAAACGTATATTATGCTATTCAGTAAAAGCTGAATTTGTATACTAAATTTTGGTCTAAATTGAACTTAAAAAGAAAACTAAACAGATAAGCTACCTACTACAAATTTTCATCATTTCTGATTCAATGGTTTAGCTGAAAAATCATAATAAAATAAATTAAGTTAAAAATTTTTGCTAAAAAATAAAAACTGGTTTTACTCAACTATTTGTAGGTTTGTCAGATTTTCAAATTTCTATTAATAGAATCCAGGTGTAGAATTAATGCAGTATCATAATTTAGATAAGTTAATGAAAAAACTTTTAATATTAGAACCAAAAAATTGTTTCTAAAAAAATAGCATAAGGAATTTGGTTTCAGCACAAACATCAGTGGATTCTCTAATATTTATAGATATCATAATTCATTTTAAATCATTCATTATTATTCAATTTAGTTACATTGTTTCATTAAAAAAAATATTTAAAAGCAAAATCTGTTTCTTTTTGTTGTGAAAAGCGACTGCTATAATTTTTCAAAATATATACATGACAATATTATTTCTAAAATAACGTTACTTATTACGTTACATTCTCTTCTCTGTTATGTAGAACCAGACAATTATAAAACATTACATTGTCTTTGGTTGAACTTATAAATTTTAAAAGTTATCATTAACGCGAAAGAAGATTTACAAAGTCACATTCATGGAATCTAGTGACAATGATTCGATTTGTAATTTAGTATGACTACCACATCTATTTCATTGAAGTCTATTGTTCACTCTATGATCCAACGCCTGCCTGGAAAGGTTTTAACGAAAAGCTAAGATCCGGTGATTAAAATATTTTAAATATGAAAATATCTACATTGTAAGCTGCGTCAAATCCACTTGTAAAAGCGATAAAAACAACAAATCACGTCAGACTCAATAAATTGATAATTTAGTCGCGAATGCTCACAAAATCAGCTATCCGTGTTAGTACCCTTATCTATAAGTGCATTTAATAAATTATTTAATACACCGTCAACTTATTTGTCACCAGATAACGTTTTATTAAAATTCACGGATATATGAACTTTATCTTTGTATTTGTGCCATATTAAATTAACTATTAATAAAGATAAAATGGATAGGACGTGGCCGCGTGCGTGCTGTGGGTGATTTACTAATACCATCCACTTGATAAGATGCCACCATGTGTTGAGTCCCTCCCTAGTAGGGGATTATCCTTATTATTTCTTATTTTCGGACTCCACCTCAGCTGCTACCTAATAACGTTACATGAACGGTCAATCGCCTTATTTCATCTAGCTACCTACTTATGTTTCGTAAGCCTCAATAAGGGTGTCCATAGTGAATTACGTTGCAGTGATTTAAGTGGATGAAATGTGTCAGTAAATTTGACATTAGATCTGATGACATTAATTAACGATGGTTATGTTTGATTTTTATTTTGTAAGAGTATTGTATTGAATATATAATTATGTATACAATAAAATACAATGTAATACAATACAATACAACTGTGTATTAAATTCAATAAACACGTTATAAATTAGAATACTGTGGCAATAACTGACATTAGATCTGATGAAATTAATTAATGATGGTTACGTTACGTTTATTTTTATATTGTAAGAGTATTGTATTGTATAATACATATATACAATAAAATACATTGTAAAACAATACAATAAGTCTGTATTGTGCATCAAATACAATAAACATGTTACAAATTAGAATAATTTATACTTTAAGTAAAACTGCAAAAATCGACTTCAATTATTTTATTGAGTACCACGTCACGATTTGATCACTCTTTTAGTAAATGTATCCGAAATATTTCCATACAAATTTTATCAACATCCTAAAAGTAAATTTTAAGCTACACTTAATAATTCATACATTTTAATTACACAAACCCGTAGGAAGACCCCAGGTGCGATGGACAGACGACATCAAAAGAATAGTGGGCAAAAATTGGCTTTAGACAGCCCAAGATAAGAAGAAATGGAGAAAGTTGAAGGAGGCCTACACCAAAGCGGTTGAAGATGGCTTGAGATGATGATTATGAAGTACACAAAAAACACTTTCTGGATCGTAATAAAACTAATATGGGACCACCTCGGAATTACGACCTATATTTCTAAAAGTGAAACATTTAAAATCAGTTGACTACCTGCCGAGTAATCGCGTTACAGACATACAAAAAACAAACAATCGAATGTAGAGTCAGTTAAGAACTATTTGCGATTGTATTGAGATATCTACGTCTATGACGTTTTATATAGTATTGTTTGAATATTGAAGGAATTAAAAAATAGAAACTTGAAGATTTAATTATTTTTTTACTATTTCTTTATTATATTTCGATCAATGTTTATTTGGACAGTTGTATTTTTTTTTAAGAACATACAATTTCTTTATATCATCTCTAAGTTGTACAATAATATTTTGAGTGCAGTGTAACATTCTAAATTTTGCTCTTGTTTTTTTAAAAGTTAATAAATTATGTATCACTGGGTATAAAATATACTATAAGACATTTGTCGTAAAATTTGGTCAATCCGTTTCAAAGGGGTATTTAGTGTAGTTAAAAAAAATAAGTCTTGACTGGGAAATGATTACCTACATGTATAAAAGAAAGACGTGTTTGTTTTACTATTTATAACTCAAGAACGGCTAAACCGCTTAAAACCGGGAGAAGGACATAGGGTACATTTTATCCCGTTCAACAATGAGCAAACTAGGAAAAACAACATTTTAATTTTTCTATGCAAATTGAACGGGCGGAACAGCTAGCTTATAATATATGTCAAAGATCTCCAGATTTATACACTAACTATTGATGGCACTAACATGATCAGATCGTAAACTCTTGTGTTAGTTTAGTATACTCATCAAATCAGAACACGAAAAGAGCAAACACTAAAGTTACAATAGAAATCGCTGTCCGATTTAATTGGTCGTAAAATGTTACACACTTATCATGTTCAGGAAGTCACTGACAATCAGATGATCAGCTTTTATGAACTGTTTGGAAGAAAATCATTTAATCTTAAACTAAAAAAAAGGACAAGGGGAGTTAACAAAAGGCAAAAGCTACATAACATATATCTCTTTGTCTTTAATAAGCAAAATGAAAGAGATAAATATAAAGTAGCAATGTTAGGATTTCTTAAGAACGAGGGTATTAAAGTTATCTAGATAGATAAATTTGTATGTACGTAGTACATATTATTACAATGTCACAACTGTCAAACATCCGTTCTGAACCAAATCAGCTTATTTCAAATTTTTATTACCGATAAAAGTAAAGATATTCTTTTGACATCACCTGTTATTCAAGGCTAATTAAAATGAAGCTACTACGATTCGTACGTAATTACTTAAGTATATCTTAGATAAAGTTTACTTCCTGATTTACACTTTCAAAAGAAAGGAAAATGGGTACAATGTTAAAAATATTAACATTAATGAACTTAAAAATGATGGGTATTTACAAAAAAATAATAACAGCTGTGTTATGAATCGTACTCATATAACATGAACGAACGATTATGAACGAAAAGATATCTAAAACCAGTCCTTTATAAAATTCCTTTCATTTTTTTAGCTCTTCGGAACCGATTTGAATCCGGCATATTTTGATTCAAATAATGAAGCCGTATTCATTTCGTTCTATCTACGTTCACAATATATTCGAGTATGTTGTACTTGAGAATACACTACTTATTGTGTTTATTTTCTTATATTATGTAGAGTTTTTTAACGTGGTATATAATAAGCATATTGTCAACATAGAAGCAAATAAATAAGATGCTACTTTTAAGAATCTCTTTTTAGTTAAAGATAAATGGGGTTATAATAAAATTTATTTATTTCGCGTTTTCAAAACGATGTCAAATTATTCAGGCCATATTGTATTATTGTATTTTGGTACTATAGTTTTATTGTATTTGTTAAATCAGTCAATCTCAGTTTTTCCAAAATGTACACTGTATAGTAATAAAAATTATTTTATGTGACGGTTAATGACGTAAAAACTTTTTAACTACAATAATCATGCATCCTCGTTTCAAAACACATCCAAAAAATTTCATCAAAATCGGTCCTATCACATACATACTTCCTTCGCTAACTCAATGATCCAAAAAAAAAAGATCTTGGGTTAAAATATGAGAAGCTCATTTTTTCTATTATGCTTTCTATTAAGCGTTTAACATGGGAGAGTCTTTGGCGTCAAATACGCAAGATCAAAAAGCAAAAGTCACATTAGAAGGAAATACTCAATTGGTCTTTCGTCACAGCAGGAGAGTTCTTCATATTCTCTACGTGGCCTGGCCAGCGTCCAACGGTGGCTATTTTACTTAATTTCACCCACAATGTTGGACTCAAATGCGAGATCATGATATATTCACTGTTTCTCGCATTCTTAAAATTTAGTCAAGGCGTCTAGTTTATTCACTAGTAACTTATTTCCTTCCTTCGTTATTAAAGTCCAAGATCCATAGTCTTACAACAAAATGGGTTTTATGAATGTTATCGCCTCTGTGGTTTAGCGGTTCAGTTATCGGACTTGACTGAATGAGGCAACGGGTTCGAATCCCGGATCAGGCAACAAAAATAAAATTGGGTTTTTCCAATTTTCTAATAAAAAAAAAGTAGCTCGGGATTATACCTTATAGTCTATCTTCTTCTATCTACCTCTTCGGGGATATGGGCGTGAAGATATTTTTTTAATGAAAACATCATTCGCCTTTTTTGTTTTATCACTTACGTTACAACTTAATTACTTCTTTCGTTGTTAATGTCCAGGATTCATAGTCTTACATCAAAATTGGCTTTAAAACGTCTTGTACCTTCTTTGTTATGTTACGTACACTATAGTTCATATCAATAATATGGAATGATCTAGAACAGGGGTGGGCGAATTCTATTGACCGCGGGCCGGTAAGTTAAAAAAAATCTAGTGGCGGGCCAATAAATTATAATTAATCTTGAGGCGGGTCAGTTTATTTAAACACCTAACAATAGCAGTAAATATTACGATTATAAAATGTTGTATAGTGATAACATGAGGCCATTTTTTTTCATTTTACATTCCTTTATTAAAATAAAATCTATTTATGAAGTCTTAACATATGAAATACGCAATATATATGTTTGAAGTATCGATTCAGTATTTTATTTGTTCAAATTTCAATAGTCTTTTAACAATTCGACCATTAATTTTTTTAAGAAGGATCATAATTTTCTAAAAAACCCTCGGCGGGCCGTATTAAAACCTCTCAAGGGCCAGATCTGGCCCGCGGGCCGTAATTTGCCCACCGCCTGATCTAGAATGATCTAGAATAATTTTGAAAGCTCTTTAAGAATAAAACACATTGCAGACTCGTTTTATAACTCGATTCACTTTGTTGTATTATTTTATTCGTTCCTTCAGCTGGATCCCATTACGTTCATGGTAGATTTTTATTTAAATAGCAATTAAGTACAAGAATAGGCTGTAAACATTTATGCAGCGTTGTGTCGTAGCTACGCTTTAAGAGCTCGGTACCACTAAACTCCTTTGGTTAGAGTGCGAATGATGTAGAGACCACGTTGGTAAATGACGAATTTATTTACTACGCAAGTTTTGCAAAATAGGTAACTATTGCTATTAGAATGTAAATAGCATTTATAATATTTTTGTCAACCAGTAATATAAATGATTATTGGTAATGTAGATGTTAGTTTTAATAAGAGAAAAATTGAATTAAACATTAAAAAAAATTAAACATCTGAATTAGGTTATATATTGGAAATAATAAAAACTACTTCATGTAACTGTTTTGTACACATTTTTAAACGTAAAGTAAGTTTACCTAAAGTAAAGATTGGAATATGATGGTGGTGCGCACTGACACAATGGCTGTAGAAAGTCCAATATTCTGATTAAGAAAAAAACACAAATTTGCTTTCACTGCGCTTCATTTTTTGCCAATAGATTTTGTAAATAATTATTTCTACAGTAACGCGTTAAATGTTATGATATATACCTATTGGTTACAGTTATACTCCAAGATAATGTGTTCTAGAAAAGATATACTCACAAAAATTATTTTTAAACTCTTGTAATTTATTTTAATAATTTTCATTTTCTTAATAAAAGTAGGTCATAGTTTCACACGTGCAGTCCATTCCAACCTATACTCTAAGTTCCTCTGGTACAATTTACTCTCCAAGTAAACAGTTCATTAATACTCGGTTTATTTACGTACGATCTGCGGCACAAATTGCTTTCTAAATATTATTTACTTGAAATAGCATTGTAATGGATGGTTTATTTTTAATGCAGTGACTTTGGCTAAATATAGTTCACAAAAATAGACTGCAAAAAATCAGAATAAATCTAGCAAATTTATTGCAGACCAATACAAATTCAAAAACTGTTATGTTTGTTTGTGTGAAATGTGTAATGAATGTGGAGGAAGAGAGACAGGTTTTGCCAGGATCTGCAGGATTGTAGGATCGGCAAATTTGGCACTTGAGACTCTCTGCCTACCACGTAAGAGACTTGACGTAAAGATATGGATCATAATCATTTTTATCTGCTTTTTTTTATATGTTACCATTTTTAAGGGAGGAACTGTTCCATCAAATGTTTGGTATTTGTATCCGGTTTATTCGTCCTATGATACTTTTAATCCTGTGCTATGTTTAATTAAAATTAAACAACATAGATACGATTAAATGTAAAAGGAAAAAAATACACACAATTTACTAATTTCACTGGTACTTTCTACAATGGAATTCCATAAGGCACCAACGACAAAAAATACAAAAAGTGTAGAATACACAAAGCGTGGGCAGCGTCGTGGACAACAGCTAGTGTTAAATGTTATTGTAATAATTCTTATCTCATTATCTGAAAGCTAAATACTGAATAATTCACATGAGGGTAGTTCCTAAAATTTATACCTTTTAAAGAGAGTTGTTCCAGTTTCTAATCATTCTTTTCTGTGCTTTTGCATTGAACGGTTGTTTGGTATTAAAAAACGTAGCAGTAATATTGTGTTTTAAATCATAAACATTTTGAAAGATAAGTATAAGTATTACAATTAATCTTCCGGTGAATACTTATTCAAATATGTCCTATCCTAAGTTCTAATCTGGGGCTATTCAAAAAGTAAACGGGTTAGCTGTTTGGACTTGGAACTGGGAAACACATATTTTAATGTAATTTGTGCATTTTATATGTATTATGTTTTGTATGTATTATGCTATTTTATTTGATATGTATAAATATCAGCATACGACCAATAGCACTAACCTTGAGCTTATTTGTGGAAAAATCTAAATTTTCAAAAACATTTTTACAGACAGGATTTGAACCTCCACCTTCGTGTTTGATGACTAATTATGTTCTTTTATGCGCCGTGACCTCGAATTGCATAAAGAAAGCACATTTACCATAATAAGCCATGAATTCCCCATTTTAACTGTTCCCATTCAAGACTTCACTGACCTCTTTTTACCACGCGTCATTTAACATACAGTACTTCAATTTAAAAATAAACTATAATAAGGTATAATTAAGTACGCACAGGCATTGTTCCTGATTCGCCGTAAGTTTTTATTTTCTTGAATATATAACGTATTTTAATGAAAAATTCCATTGTAATAAAACTTTTGTTGATGATTAACGAAATGCTTTTTAGAAAGAAAGCGGATTTCTTGAATAAAGCTATCAATGATGTTAATGGAGTGTGACCAATGTATAGCTGGAATCTTACTTCTCGGTTTTACGGCTACCCTTCTAACTAACTAAACTGAGGCGTAAGTTCCAGGCCTCAGGTTGGCAACGCACCTCTACCACCTTTGGTGTCTCTATGCGGTGTGAATTTCTTACTTTTAGCATAAAAAAACTGTTAACCAACCAATGACAATATCAAGCAGTAAGGTTATGGTGGGAATAAATCTAAACTAATATTATAAAGCTGAAGATTTTGTTTGTTTGAACGCGCTAATCTCAGAAACTACTGCTCAGTTTCTAAAACTCTTTAAGTGGTAGATAGTCCATTTATCTGAGAAGCGCTGTCATCACGCTAATTATGAAGGCTAAAACAAATAAAATATACCTACATCTGTATCACGTAACCTAACAATAAGAACAAATGCGTTTAAAGCTATACATTCTCAAAGTTGCTACTAAAAACAATTTCTTTAGAATTATTTTACATTTTTCATGGTCGGCTTTATATGAAATTCCATTCTGTATACAGTTTTGAACAGTTTTCGTCAATTTTGAAGTCTATCGCTTTCGTTTTTTTTACATCCTAGAGATTTGCAACATTTTTTAGTTTATTTTATAAATTCAACATTCTTTCTCTTAGACAAATGTTTTTGCTCAACATAATACTAAAATCGCCCCTGTGTTCCAGCGATACAACATCGGACTGGAC
The DNA here is from genome assembly GCA_002245505.1 of Calephelis nemesis. Classification (NCBI taxonomy): domain Eukaryota; kingdom Metazoa; phylum Arthropoda; class Insecta; order Lepidoptera; family Riodinidae; genus Calephelis; species Calephelis nemesis. Next base: position 115,285 of record NJDD01000077.1, on the reverse strand, counting down.
TTCTGTCTGTCTGGATCTGCGGAATACGTATGTTAAAAAAAGTCTCAAAATTTTATAGGATTCCAGCATTCGACCGCATTGTGATGTGTAAATGTTTTAATATTTAAAAAGTTATTATTTAATTGCAAATATTTTAATATTTAGAAAGTAATTATTTCATTGCAAATATTTTAATATTTCGAAAGTAAGTATTAAATAGCAAATATTTTAATAATTAGTAATTATTTCGTTGCAAATATCATAATATTAAAAAAATATTGATGTAGTTAACTAGTTTCATTATTAATCACAATTTTTAAATGCAATTTCAAACCTACGGCAAACTACCGTTCATCATTCGTTCATTTAACGCTAAGGTTCACTATTGTTTGATTCTCGTAAATGCTTAAAAAACGAGCGATGTTAAAAGTGTGAATACTTGGTGTGAATAAACTCCCACAGAAAAATCCTTATCGATTATAAAATCGATTAAACTTGTGATACCGAACTCGATACGTTGTGTATTCGAATGGGTCTAAAATGAGCTCGTACACAGAAGCTCGGATGTTCCCAGATCAGATAGACTGATTCTCCGAAAGGGTAATTAAATTCTCCGAAAAAACAGGGAGAGCTCACGAGCTACATGTCTCTTATTACTGTTAGTTCACCGTTTTAGCACTTTTTATTCTTTTTCTTTTTTAACACTTGCTAAATATAATTAATTGGGTTTTGCTAATCTGCATGCCTTTATATTTAAAAATGAATCCCCATTTCACATGGTCATCGACGCTTAAACGGGTGCAGGTGGACTAAATTCGTTTTTTTTTTGTTGTATTAGATATTGTCAGGAGAAGGTTCATACAAAAATTAAGAAAACTGGGATAATTTCAGGGAAACTAGGAATAACAACACTTTCGTTAAGCGATACGAAGTTCGCCCGGTCGTCTAGTCTATATATAAAAGTGAATCCTGATTAGTGATTGCCAGGATAAGGTTTATGAAAGGAAAAACGGGAATACCCAAGCTTCCTGGATAAAAGTTAATCTTATAGGAGTATTTTTAAATATATTCAAGGGGTAAAAACATACTTGCTACAATTATTACAAACTATGATAAACCGAATGTCCTTATTCCCACAATGTACCTACTTAGGCCAACAGGGCACGTACCCAATTTCAGAAATGAGAATGAATAAGAACAATGTCTTTTCTTTTTTTAAATATTGAACTAGACTTTAAACAGATTTATTTAAAAATGTTTTACTTTTATGGCAACTCAATAAAGAAAATATAAACTTTTGAAATAAGTTTGATCACAAGTAGTTTATATTTCTTCCGGGCCACACTTTACTTGTGTTTAAATGTAGTAATTAAAAAGATTCTTTAGCTTTCATGAATATTTATAAATAAACTAATACTTGCTTACTCAACATTTAAAAGTTACAATAATACTAAACAAAACTGGAGTAATTTTAAAGAGTATTTCGCTATTTTACTATACTGTAAATATATAGTTATAAAAAGTGTTGCCAACAAACACTCCGAAATAAGTCGCGCTAAATCTGCATTTATAAAGCGCTGCGTTTGCTTTTTGAGAAAAATAATTACATCAAATAATACCGACACCTAAATACATTATTAAATTGTAAAAAGTAGGGATACCACATTAAACTTACTGACAAACTTTTTAGGGACACGGCCATGAATATTCTTACCTGATATTTTAAATGTATTTCAGTGAAAATAGCGATAGGTCAGATAGGTGCCAAACATAAGAAATTCTCGATATGTATGTCGCAATGTTTAATACCGTATTACGTGAAAACTAGTAAATCAATTTTGATGAAATGTTCGTTAAAAAAAGATAAAGTTTCTACTTTAAAACAGTGATAAGTCCACAATCATGTAGTACAGTATAAAGAAATAGAATTAGAAAAATCTGTAAAGAATAAAAAAAACTAGAGTAGTTAATGTTTCAGTACACTAAAATTTAAGAAACACAAAACTTACACATAAAACATATCTTCACATATTTTAGGAAAGTAAAGGGCAATCCAACATCGATAGGTACAAATTTATTAAGATTTTCACCGATTTCCTTGTAGTAGTAGCATCTTCACTCCCATATCCCTGAAGAGGTAGGTAGAGGCACAACCACGGCACCCACGACTAGCCGAAGATACTAAGTCCCACAATGTGATAAGTGGCAAGCCTATTGCCAACCGGGCACATATCCAATCCCGAGCAACATTTTTTTTAGAAAATTTAAATATCAATTAGTCATTCGAACCCGGGACCACATGCAGTCAAGTCCAACAACTGAACCACTAGACCACAGAGGCGATTTCCTTGTGATTCCATTACACCATCCTGACTTGGTAACATTTGGACCATTTCAAAAGTATGCCCTTTCAAATAAGAACTTTTTCGAATCAGTTCAGATTTTTTAATTTTTTTATGAGATTGGAAGGCAAACAAGCAGACGAATTTCCTGATGCTAAGAAACTATCGCTGCATAAAGACACTAAAAGTGGTAATGGTGTGTTGCCGATATGAGATCGGGATCTTAGGCCTCGAGCAAAAATAAGTTTACCAGCAACCTTACCCTCCAAACCGGAACACGTCATGACGTTATGGCGGCAGGAATAGGTAAGGCGGTGCTACCAATGACAATGACGGAGAAATCGATTAATATTAACAAAAAGTAACTCGAAATTATAACCTACTAGCTGTTTCCGCGAACTTTGTACTGCCCGTTCAGTTTGTATGGAAAAAACCAAAACCTTTTTTCTCCAGTTTCCTCACAATCTAACAGAATAAAAAGTATTCTAATTCCTTCTTCTGGTTCTAAGCCACCTCCCCACCAATTTTCAGCCTAATCAGTTCAGCCGTTCTTCAATTATAAATACTAAATAGTGTAACACATCATTCTTTTACATATAAAGGATGTATAGATAAGTATGTACATATCTAATCTTACGTATATATAAACGTAAATATATATGAGCTGTTTGATTTAACATTTAGCTTGACATACTAACTAAAAAACCACTTACTCCCAATCTAGTGCAATGTCTAGCGCGGAAAGCGCTAAATGGGCACAACTGTTAATAAATGTAGGCTTAAACCGAAATTATGATATTGAATACAAAACAATATAACGTGTCCAAGTACAAAAGCGGCGATGTTAAACATTTAATTTATATGCGTAATTTTTTGCAGATAAAAGACTGTCAAGGTAATATACATTTGTAAAAATTTAATTACTACCTTTATTAATGTAATGTTCAGTGCAAATTTAGTATAATTAATTTTAGTCCATTTTTTATAAACAATGAAAAAGCAGGCTCTCCTGATGGTAAGAGATAACATAAAAAAAGTATCTTCACGCCCATATCCCCGAAGTGGTAGGCAGAGGCACAACCAGGGCACCCACGACTAGCCGAAGATACAAAGTCCCACAATGTGATAAGTGGCAAGCCTATGGCCAACCGGGCACATATCTAATCCCAAGCAACATTATTTTTATTAAGACAATTGTAAAAGCCAAATTTTCTTTTGTTGCCCGACCCGGGATTTAAACCCTTGACCTCATGCAGTAAAGTCCAACACTTGAACCGCTAGACCATAGAGGCGATTACAGATACTCCTGATGGTAACAGATAACCTAACCTATTCTAAAGATGTTATAGATGCGTTACTGTTTTGTGGGTATTACATCATACTAATTAGTGATAGATGTCGACTCAAGCGAAACATGTAAAAATGTTCAACGTGTTCGTGTATATTATGATTTACGGCTCTACAACATGATCTATTACTGGAATTTTCTATCCACTAGACCTCAGAAAATTGTGATACCGGCCAGCTATGTTGGCTGGTTTGACACATAACGTTTTATCGAAATATGTATAGCCAAAAAGAGACGATTTTATAAGTTTTTGTATTTATAACCAATATTGCAATTTAGAGCTTAATAAAGGTTTTACTAAACGAATGTATAAATGTTATGCTAAGTATGACAAACGTCAAATTGTCCCCAATAAATACTGTTGAAAACTTTTTTAATGATATTGGAAGGCAAACAATCAGACGTATTTCCTAATAGTTAGAAACTCACGCCCAAAGACACCTAAGGTGGTAATGGTGTATCGCCAATCTGAAACCGTGGTGTTGGAACTAACAGTAAGTTTACCGGCTACCTTATCCTCCAACCTTAACACGTCAACGGCAATCACTGACCTTATGGCGGCAGGAATTGGTAAGGTACCAATCCGGATGAGTCGCTGCAAAACTCTACCACCTAGTCAGAAGTCACGGTGTTAGTGACGATAAGCGTATGCCTTTCACGAGCTGCCTGGCAGAAAGACATATAGTCTATTCTGCAAAGGAAGACCAACACGGGGAAAAACTTACTCCGCAAACCGTTACTCATCATATCAGTCTATGAAGTCAAGGAAGTTATTGTCATGATTAAACCCGGTTAGTTATAACCTAAACTGATAAGATCCTGTCTGATAATATTATCAGGTAAAATCAACTTCTGCATTGTGTTCAACAGCCGAGCACCTGATAAATATCTATGTGATACTGGAACTTCAAAGAGAAACTCATAAGCCGTCAATCCGCTACTTATTACGTAGTATTTACAGGGTGTTTTTGCCGCCCTGATATAAATGTAAAATTACTGATTGAAAGATAACTTTGATGTTATCAGAACTCGTGATATAAATACTTAATTACATATAATTATATTTTGTTTACACGTCAAATCTATTTGCAATTTCAAATGTAATTATATGTTTTCATATATATGTGTATATTGGGGTTTTCGGATGTCTAGTCTTCGAAAGGGGTGAGTGTTTTTTTGAAATAATTATTACTACATAATATAAAACAAAGTCGCTTCCTCTGTCCCTATGCCCATTTGTAAGCTTAAGTCTTTAAAACTACGCAACGAAGAGGAGGATTCATATACATATTGCATAGCTAGTAATCTAATATATAAAAATTAGCATGGTGTGTGTGACTGAGTTCCTCCGAAACGGTTTAACCGATTCTCATGAAATTTTGTGAGCATAATGAGTAGGTCTGAGAATCGGCCAATATCTATTTTTCATATCCCTAAGTGACGAGAGTGACTCACCTCAACTTTTTTTACTAAAATCACATTAAAATGTGGCAGAACATCTGCGGGTCAGCTAGTAACAATAATAATAAATAAATATCCCTGGTCAAGTTACCCAAATTGAATCTTACCTCAAAGTAAGCAAATTATATGCTTGTGTCATTGTGTTACATTTATTACACAAATTACTACCCCCGTCAGGTATCGAACCCGAGCCTCGCGGTTGTTCGGTGTTGTTAGGCGTGTACGCTAGCCACTCGAGGCTTACACTTCAGGTCTTAAGCGGAGGTCTTCAGAGCGAGGTAACGCCAAAAAATGTTGCCCTAGATTGGTTGTGCGCCCGGTTGGCGATAGGCTTTCCATCTATCACATTGTGGGACTTATTGTCTTCGGCTAGTCGTGGAAGCCCTGGTTGTGCCTCAGCCTACCTTTTCGGGGATATTTTATGGTAACAAAAACTACCATTCGTAAGCGAAACGGCTCGTTTATTGAATATAGGAAGCACAAGTCCATTCGCATAGAAGTGTAAAGTTATTTTAGTGGACGATTAGTAGGTAACAACAGGCAGTAATAAAGATTGGTTGGAAATGCTACGGGATGTTTTGGATTGGTCCAGTTTAATAGCATCCATATTCGATTATTCAATTTTGAACTATTCGTCGTTTTGAACGTGTAAAATTCGTGGTCCGTATTGTTAAAACAGCATTCCAATGGTTTTTTTAGTAGACTAGCCGACCCGTCGAACTTTGTATCGCTTAACATTTACTACGTAATAGTTTGTATGGACAAGATTCAAGGGTGGTTTATTCTTTGCTGCAATTTTGCCAGTGTTTCTTTTTATATAATCCTTCTCCTGAAAATAACCAATATAACAAAAAAATAAGTAGCAAAATTAGTCCATCCGTCACGCGAAATGGGGATTCAATAATACGAATATATATATATATATATATATATATATACGGTAATTTATTTTTGTATATAATCTACAGACATTATAAAGGCGCTCATGGTGGAAGCAACCATCGCCGATATAAACTGTTAAGTTGTCACAAGTTCTCACTATTTATTTTCTGTATCAGGCTAATATCACGTAAGTTGTAAGTCACGATTTACAATCTAAGCTTAATTTAAAAACCGCAATATCGATAAAAATAGCTAATTTGGATCAAACCCACGTGGTATTCACAAACTTTATCATTTAAAAAAATAAGCGATACCTGTAGACCACAAATTCGTAGTTAAATTTAACTGAAAGTTGATGTGTAGTTATCGTCACGTAGTAAACTGAATAACAGCGTGGGTAATATTAGCGATTGCAAGCCCTAGCACATGTTTGTAACATTACGAAAGCTATAAATCTCGCCAATGATCTGAAACTACTTCATTAACTCTATTAATACTATTTTAAACCGACTCCAGAATGAGGAGATTATTAATTGAACTATAAATAAGTATCTTCACGCCCACATGCCTGAAGAGATAGGCAGAGACATGAACAGGGCACCCGCGACTAGACGAAGATACTAAGTCCCACAATGTGATAGGTGGCCAGCCTATCGCCAACCGGGCACAGATCAAATCCCGAGCAACATTTTTGTTTAGAAAATTGGAAAAAACACATTTTACCCTCCGAACCGGAACACATCAACGGAAAGCATTGGAAGCCATGGTGGCAGGAATAGTTAAGGCGGTGGTACCAAGCCGGGCGAGTCGCTGCGAAACTCTGCCACTAGGATGTCACGATGTTACTAATGGTAAGCTTATGCTCGCCTTTTGCGAGCTGGACTTCTCTACAAAGGACCCCGGACACAGTGAAAACAAAGTGAAAAATTCGATTACTCGTGCAATAACCAATCGATTTTGATAGAGTTTTTCGAGATTTTAGGTAATGGTTCCGAGGTAGTCCGGTATTCATTTTATCAAAAACCGACGAGTGATTTTTAAGTTATAATTAAAAATGTATACATTTTCGTATAAGTCGAAAACTACTAGTGGAATGTTTATTGTGATTATTTAACAAGTTAAATTAAAATTATTTAATAATTTAATGATATCTTCCTAGACGTACATAACTTCCTTAATTACAAAATAACTGAGTTTAATTTTACATTTTTTATTTTATATTCACTAGGTGATGCCCGCAGCTATGCATGAGTTTTATTTATTATAATCACCCGCGTAAACCCGTTTGGATATCAGGACAAAAAATAGCCTACGTCACTTTTTAGCCTTCTATCTCAACATATAAAAACGATTTAACGGCGCGCCATTACAATTTATTATACTCGTCCGCGTTTAAATATCGGGCTAAAAAATAGCCTTCGTCACTTTTCAGCCTTCTATCTCAACATATAAAAAACGTTTTATCATCCGTTACAACGTAAAACACAATATTACATTCGTATTTACAATATTAGTATGGAATTATGAACCAATCGGTTCATTTTGTGTGTTCATATCAAGGTAATACTTATTAATGGTAACCGAATTCTCTCTTCCTTTTTACTATAGTGGTTTGGAAATCTTTGGATCTAGCTATTCTGATAGCGTCTTCAAAAGTATCTTCACGTTCGTATTCTGAAAATGTAGGCAGAGTGCAACCAGGACACCCACGACTAGCTAAACAGAGTCCCACATTGTGGTAAATGGCAAACTTATCGTCAACTAAGCAACGCAGAAAATTGAAAAACGAGAAAATCGGACACGGGACTTACCGGACCAACTCGATCACAAAGGCGATATTATTAATGAATGTCAAAATTCTTATTAGAATAGTAATTGATATTATTAGTCTTATAAGAAATTTGTACACTTTTGTGAACAAGGGGAACTGCTTCATGTTCTCTACTTTATATAGAAAACTTGTGAGCGACTGTCCAAACGGTAAGAAAGCGGATCTTTCATTACATGTGTAAGTCTATCCTTTAGCAAAGAATACAACAATAGCATGCAATAATTCGAGTTTTAGCAAGACAAAAGAACTGTTTTTCATTTTTGTTTATAGATATTCAATATAATTTTACATAATATTCTCATAAAAAAACGTGAATAAGCACTTTTTTAAAATATCAAATTTTGTACTTTTTTTTATAACTTAACTGATACAGCAGCTACTATTTATAATGTATTTATATGATTACTCAAATCATGTATAATATTATATAAGACATTAAGTAAAATATCCGAATATTTTACTCCCACATTTCATTGAATTAATTTTGTCTTCTTTAAATTTTACTTAAAACCTCTCTTTGAATATCTTTAAATCTGAACGAAATCGCTCTACATCTTTGAATATTGCGTTGATATTTGATATTTAAAGTTGTTTCTTTAAACTGATTTTAAGAATCAATGTCCGAATCCGATATTTTCAATGTAATCGAACCCTAATATTGGTTTTCAAACCTGACATTATTATCGGTCCTGATGAAGTGTATCCGACGTTGCAATACTCAATTTTATGAATGAGTTATTTAAATGCAACTCGTTAATAATACGGTTTCGGTTGCAAACTAAAAGTGGAGTCTGGATCGGTTTAAGGTATAAATATGTTGTATAAGGATCCCGCCATAAAACCCGGCTTCTTTCGATATCGACTTACAGCTCACTTGTAGGACAAGTTTTTTTATATTTAAATATGCGCTGTAATATTTTGTTTTGCAAAGGTTATACTTATTAAACTTTTGATTTAATACTTTTCATCGTGTTGGTCGAAGGGTCATAGTTCAAGTTTTTAATACAATCCGAGAGGCATGTGTTTTATTCCCTACGGGGACTTTTATATGTTATGTTTATGCAGATATATATTTTTAAGTATATTTTTAGTATATTCGTGTCATTATCTAACACATATACCACTCGTAAGTAGTAAATCTTTGTGATCTAGCGGTATGCTATTCGACTTGACTTCATGAGATGTGCGGGTTTGACCCCCATGTAAGACAAAACAAATGTGTTAAACAAATAATTGGGATTGGATATGTGCGCGGTTGGCGATAGGTTTGCCTGCTATCACATTGTGGGACTTAGTGTCTTCGGCTAGCCGTGGGTGCACTGATTATGCCTCTGTCTACCTTCTCAGGTATACGGGAGTGAAGATTTTTTTATACTAAACCTTTTTTAATATTTCAATTCTTTGCAAAAGTAACAAAAATTTGAAGCAGTTATGAATGCAGTTTTAAAACATTTTTCGACTTTAAGTTATGTAAGGCTGTGACGAATGCCTTTCATCGGTTATCTTTTACCAAAATTGCTTTACAATTACTATACAATACATTATGTATACTATAACGCTTCAGGTCTGGAATTTAGTTCTCTTATTTACTACTAGAGGACTAGAGGCTCGGAGCATTTATCATGAGTTGCTATAGTTTAGGTTCAGTAAACTACATACTATACAAATATATAGAGCTTTTGATAAAAACAAATATTTCTCTTAGCCGCCAATAGAGGCGCTGTTTTCATAGAAAAATAGAGACTTAAGTGAGTATAACGCACTTAACTCACAGTAAAGGATAGCGCACATTTGGACGGACCGGGACTTGGCGCATCATAGTGCAATTATTTGCCTAGATCGCTTTTATACATTTTGTACGGAGCAAAGCATACTGTGTCGGGACACATCGACGCGGATTTTTATATACCGCGAGGCACCCTACGTGCATTCCGCGATGCGGCTTACAGTCACCAAAGATCACGATATTATTATTATGAATAGATCACTAACGACATTTCAACGCCAAAGTTTCATATGACAACTACTAAAGGCGCTATTTTCTGTGCATGACGATTTTAACATCGTGTCGTCTCTCTGGTTTTTTTTTGTACTCGTTGTACTCGTTGAAGTAACATAAATCCTACGATGCGTTGCGTCCCGTCCGTCTCAGTGTGCTTTGCAATACATTGTACCCCGATCCGACACGCTGCGCCCCGCTTATATGTGCGCTATCCTTAACGACTCAGTTTTCAAATTAATTCCAACCACACCGAAAGACAAACCATTAAACTAAATAATGTGGTATAGGTTTTATATATCATATGCCATTAGAATAAACGGACGGCTCTTCTAACTCAACTTTAATTAGAAAAGGTGTGAATTTCATTTAGGGCCTCATTCATTGTGAGGGTGGGCCTAATTCCCCTTATCCACGTCAATATCTCGCAGGATACGCTTGGCTTCAAACCCACCCCATGGCCTAACGTGTAATTGTCTAATTAGGCCACAATTTTATGTAAATAACTCAATACGTTGATTATACAAGAGTGGTAAAAGGTGTTCATACTTTTTACAAAGGATATTGACCCGATCATTGATTTTAAATGAACTTTTTATGTCTCTGTGGTCTAGCGGTTCAGGTGTTGGACGTAACTGCGGTCTCGGTCCCGGATTCGAATCCCGGCTCGGACAACAAAAAGTAAATTTGGTTTTTACAAATTTTCTAATAAGTAAATTTTGCTTGGGATTGGATTTGTGCCCGGTCGGCGACAGGCTTGCTACCCATCACATTGTAGGACTTAGTGTCTTTGGCTAGTCGTGGGTGGACTAGTTGTGCCTATGCCTACCGCTTTGGGAATAACGTCGTGAAGAACGTGAAAAAAAGGCGTAAAAATAAAGAACCTTTACTTTTATTATACAAGCCTGGTAAAAGATGTTCATGCTTTTTACAAAGGATATTGACCTGATCATTGGTTTTAAATGAACTTTTTTATATTCACATAGCCTGCGATGTTATTTGAATTAACGTACAGCTTAAAGCAAACACATACACACAGCTTAAATATAATATTACTAGCTGTCCGGTGAACTTCGTTCCCCCCTTCATGTTTTATGGTAAAGATTTAAACGTTTTTCTTAACTTCATAGCAGTTTTCCCTTTTTTCTTACCTTTTAAATCTTCCCCAGACTTCCATAAATAATTCATAATCAAAATTAACCAAGTTCATATAGCCGTTTTCGAATTTCAGCGAGACTGACGAAAAGCAATTGATTTATATATATGATAATTGCCTCTGTGGTTTATCGGTCCGGCGTGGGACTGAAGTTCGTGTGGTCCTGGTTCGATCCCCGGCTCGGACAAGAAAAGAAACTGTGTCTTTCTAATTTTTTAATTCAAATAGCATTGCCCAAGATTGACTATGTGTCTGGTTGGCGATAGACTTGCTTCATATCATATTGTAGGACTAAGTGTTTTTGACTTGTCATGTGTGCCTTGGTTGTATCTCTGCCTCTTCGGGAATATGGGCGTGAAGATAAAGCCTAAGTAAATTAATCTCTGCGAGACAACCCTTAGATGAAGATGAAGTGATGTTCTTATCACTCTCTAAATCTCAATACCACAATCACTCACTCATCCCACAAATTCTATCACTCTAAATACTTTACAGTCAGAACCGCATTAGGTATCCTAAAAAAACTCATCTAAATTTCAAACTGAATAATACCTAATCCTGCTTATTTTTTATCTAAACGCTTTTTTTCATAACCCATCCATAAACACAAAAAGAAAACAATACATAAAATGCACTTAAGTCTTACATTCTGTATTTTTATAACTTTTTAATTCACTAATAATAAATACTTTGTTTATTACACTATGAATAGTGTAACCATTATTATCATAATTATTCCGTTACTCAGAATGAGATAATATGATGTAAACAAGTATAAACTTCATTCAAATGTGCTCTATCTTATTCAGTTCATAAACACGAGAAAACAAATGTATTTTTATTAAATTACTTGCTACTTTTCATGTTTCTAAATTATACATTATTAAACTTCAAAGCTAATCATAATTTTATAACGTAAATAACACTTAGGTAACACAAAAATTGGTAAGTATGACGGTATTTATTCATGCAAGTTTTTGTAAAAATACTTAATGTATTGGTTCTACACGTGCTTTATATTATTAATGTATGTTTAGCGATATTACACCTTTGGATTTATATATGTGGTAATAAAAATGTATGATTAAAAAACACATTAATAAATGTACTTACACTGTAATATTTTTGGTGAAAGTGTCTGATTTTTAATACTAATGATAGAATTTCACCAAATGCCGACGATGTGAAATGTAAAACGTTTAACACCTATTATCGTTGGTACTTAAAGAACTTTTCTATTAATATTTGCATATACCACATGTAATTTTAAAGTTATGTTTATGTACGTACATTGTACTTGTTTAAAAGAACATAGAATTTTTGTGGCATTTTATTTTTAATTAAACTTAAAAATTGGTTCAATTATATTTTGACACATAAAGAATTTCGTTTTTTATATATACATAAACTAGACAGTGCTACATGTATTCCTCAAGTTACATATAAGTGTGCACCAGTATGTATAGGTTTAAAAATACGAGTAAACTATACATTATTGTTGTAATTTTAATAAAACTTCAAATTTGAGAAAATTACGTTTTGAAAACATGTAAAGAACTATTTTGATAATATACTTAAATGTTACATGTATTTTTAAGTTATGTAACTTTGTATGAGTACATGGTATTTTTTTTTAATTTTATAAAACTTAAACGTAAATGTAAATATATTTTAAGACCATTTAAAGAACTTCGTTTATAATTTATTTTTAACAGTGACTGTAACATATTTTGACGATTTTTAACTTGTATATTATAACTGTGATGTACATGTTTAAAAAGACTGTATATTGTATTGTCAAATATTGTTTTTTATCTGTAATAAAAAAAAATATACTTTAAGACCGGAATTTTAAAAGAACTTTGTTGCTTATATGGTAGTAACTGTACCGCATGTATTTTAAAGTTATCTGTAACTACAACTTACATGTTAGTTTACAAGAATGTTAACAATATTAATTTTATCTCTAATTTAAACATTGTTTCAAAAACAAGTATTAAGTTTGGTTTATTATACCTAAAGCTTGATAAAATTAAGGAAATAAAATTTACAAATGTCAACCAATGTTTATTAATTATATACATTTGATATATTCTCCATCTTTGACATAATTTTGACCGGTTCTACACAGTTGGCAGCTTTGACGCAGTACGCCCAGTTCCTATAACCAACGATCGGTAATCCATTCATATAACCTACCAATGGCAGTTTGCCTAAAAACGAAGCGTTGTAAATAGTTATAAAAAAAATTGAGAGTTTGCTGAAGTAAACGAACGACCGTAGTTAGGTTTTTAGCTATGAAAATGTATCTTTACGCCCATATCCTCGAAGACCAGAAGCACAACCAGGTCACCTACGACTAGCCGAAGATGCACTAAATCCTACAATGTGACCTACAATGTAGAGCAACAATTGAACGTACAGATCTTTTTTTATAAATGCATAACTTCACGCCAAGTGTAGGGTAGGCAGACAGTATCAAGTGCCAAAAGTAAATGCCACAAAAAAATCTCCTCTGACGAGAAACGGTAGTCAGATCTTTTACTATCAGATTTTAAAATACTTACGTCCGGATACAAAACCACTCGTTTTTTATGATAAATATTGGTTTTAATAATCCTTGGTATTAACGCATCACCCAAAAATAATAGACGCCTATTTTACTAAACACTGTCTAAAATTGACACCCAATCAACTCGTTGATGACGTGGCAGAATATTATTGGTTGAGAAATCAATTTTAGACAGTGTTTAATAAAACAAGAGTTCAGCGATTTTGTAGTTAAATGGCAATTGATTAAACAGAAGTTTGTATGGAACATGTTTTTTGTAAGATTGTATCTCAGTAACAATGTGTTTACTAGTCTAGACCAAGAGGAAGTGCTGGTTCTTATATTTTTCATGCGTATTATCAGATTCAAAAAAGCGCTTCAGAATCATTGTGGTGTTAAAGCACAGTGTGAGTCGATGGAGATCGAAGATAGTGTTTGAAAGCCAGTTAAGAATCTAAATGTAACGCTCGGATTGTCTTCGTAACAAATACGTCATGACTAGGTAATTATTTTCTCTAGTTGAAATTTCCATACTTACAGGATGTTTAATAATTCACCCCATAGTAGCAGTGAAATCATCACATAGTATAAAACAATCGCTTTCAGCTATCTGTCCTTTGGATGCTTAAATCTTTGAAAACTATGCAACGGATTTTGGTTTGGTTTTTTTCGATATACAATTATTTTTATAATACCATAGGAACCCAGAAGAATTGTCACATAGTATAAAATAATCGCTTTCATCTATCTGTCCCTTTGCATGCTTAGATCTTTTAAAACTATGCAACTGATTTTGGTTGTTTTTTTTCAAGATTTATTTCTTTACGTAATACCATAGAAACCCAAACATCTCAGAAGCTGGGCCGGGCTGCTAGTGTTCAATACTGTCACTTTTTTGATGCAGTGTTGTTGACATGAGATCTAGAGGTCAATTTCCGGATTAGGCAATTTAAAATGTGTTATTTTTTCTATTAAACAACGTTGCCTTGGGATGGGATAACCGGTTGGCGATAAATTTGCCACATATCACATTATAGATCTATAAAAACTAATCGTGGGTGCTCTGTTCTACCTACCATTGTGGAAATGTGGGCGTACAGATAGTATTTTGTTATTACATTGTATTATAACAAAAATTTTATTGTTTATTTTGGTCAAATAATGTCATGATAATTTTATGAGTACCTGACGATTTTAAGTTATATTTGAATCCGCTTAGAAACGAAAATTTTCAAAGTTGTCTATAACCGAAAAAGATATAAATAGTACGAATATCCCAATGACTATTCAGGAATAAATTTGCATGAAATCTAATGACAATTCAAAACATATGATAACATCAACAACAACTAAAAAATAACAGAAAATGACGACAAACATTTAATAATTACAAAAAATGAATAATAAAACTGAATCATGTAATAAATATAGATTTTTTTTTTTCAATAATGACTTTTATGTGAATAAAAAATTAATTGCTTTAAATTTTAAAATATTTGCACACGACAATGTATTGAATGTGAATGTGCTAGTATTCCAAATATTGTCACATCTTTTAAAACACGTTTTCTACGAATCAATATTTTTTATTCTATTGCAACATTAATCCATCTATTAAAAAGTATTAGATTAAAAACTTAATTACATAGGATTATGTAATTAAGTTGAATCAAAAAAGATATGATGTTAATTAGCTTTTACAAAAAAAAACTATTTTTAAAAGCTTGTGATTATGGAATTTGGCTACTCTTAGTATAAAACACTGCCTAGAATGCTGATCTGATATTGAAATAACCTCAAAAAACAGAAAAAACACATCCATTAAGCAAGTTTAGTACAAAATTAAAAATGTCACCGATATATCTCACAAAGGGGTCATTCAACCATGTCAAATTAATATCACAATTAGTGACATTTTCTTAGCTTGTCTTCGGGGATTTGTTGAATTATTTTTGTGGTGTTATCGTAAATTTAATACTTTAATAATGTCTAAAGACCCCGCTTTGATAAAAAGTCCATGTACCTGCAGCGAGCCGTCTTCACTGCTACCCAGTGACATCAGTATTTTTTGCCCGCTGATGTCTTTAAGGAAATTCGTGTCACAGGGTCCGATTTCTCTAAGATTAAATTTTTTACATTATTTAACAAATAGATCGGACCCTTATACGCTTGAATATTCAGTTACATGGTTTAACACTTAAAAGGGCTTAACGATTCTAACACATCCTGCGGGTTACAGTTAAAAAAACAACTACAAAAAGAGAATACCCAGCGTGTTTGTTTTTTAAAAGATGTCTGCATGAGATAAGGTGACTAAGCGGCACTTTAATCCTTAGCCGTTCGATATTTGAAAAGGATATGATGACAACCTTTTTTTGTTTTTTTTTTATCTAATGAACATAATATACATACAAGTGTCATGTCTATAAATGTGATTGATTTTTACGAGTGTAGCAAAAGAATGTTTCAATGCATTGGCTATTATTTAAATTAATCCTATTTAAAAAATGCTGATATCACAAATATTTTTCATATTTTATTTATTCACGAACAGGACTTAATTAATAATATACAGTGCCATTGTTATTAATACTAAAAAAGTTAAATCATAACTATTATTGTTATTACGGTTATTTATCCTTAATGTTAAAAATAAAAAATATCATCAGCCTTATAAATATTAATATTAGCAGGGAGTTTGTTAATCTTAAAAATAAAAAAAAACTTCCACAGATAAATAATTGAAATACATTTATTTGCAGATCATAACATTTTAAAATAACTTATGTATTACAACTTAATTCAGTAGTTACATGTTTCATGAATTTTTTTAATTAAAAAACTGTAATCCTGTATTCCTAATATATGTCTTACTAAAAAATGTTTTTTTATCTGTATACCCAACAAAATTTTATAAATACGTTTTGTTACTAAACATATATTAACAATGTGTTTAGTTTTATTTAGGTGTTATATTTTTGTGTGGATAAGTTAGGTATGTGAAGAAAAATGTAATTTAAACTGTATCTGATTAAATATCACAGTTTTAATTTCTTTAAAAGTTTAATCAAGAATCTTGTTGTTAATGCAGATTTTTGTGTATATTTTATATTTATTTGCTGACTAAACACAAAAAATGTAAAATTTTGTTGAAATAGCAATTAAATGTATAAAAAAATAAAAAAATCACACCAGACATACACAGTCAGTTTTTGTCATTTACTTATTTGTTTATTTAAATAGTTTTTTTAATAAAGTATCACATGTAGTTAATAATTTGAGAGATATAAATTTATTGCTAATTTCTCTGCAACTTTAATATAACAGCAAACATGCCTTCATCTCTCCTGATGGTAAGAGTCCATCGTGGCAGATTTTGAAACACCTTTGATGGTAAATAAACATCATCGTAACCTACTGTAAATTGAAATAATCACTGACAGCACTAGTTAGACAATAGTAGTCTTTCTGTAGAAGTATATCACCATTATTGTATCTTATTTTGTTTTCCTCGTAAAGTTCTTTTGATATCCACTATAAACTTCATAATAACATGCAGCTTATATTTAAGACTTTCAGGCATACATCATAGAAAGTAAACAAATAACATGTGAGTATGATTAATATATTAGCCTTACAATTAGCTTACAATGTTATAAATATTGTTCACAATGAAAAATATATTTAATAAATTATAATTATAAAACAAAATTAGAAAATGTTAAAAGCTACAAATATATTAAATATTGGTAGATTTAATCCAAATTTGTAGGTATTTTAGGTAGGCAGGTATGTATTAAAGATAAATAATGGTCATGATAAAATGTTTAAATCTATTGAAGTTATTCAACGATACTTAATGTTAAAAAATAAGAAACACATTAAAGTTTACACAAAAAATGTAAATTGACATTTTTTGTTCAATTTATTAACAAATATCATTCTCCAAACATTAACGAAACTGAAAAGACACTAAAATTTTAATTCAAGTTTGCGTCATTCGTAATAAATATAATTAGTTTTAAATACACAATTTAAACATTGTTTCAAAAAGTATGCATTCTTAACATAACATTTCAAATATAAATAACATTAAAACTAGATTTGCCACTTTTAACAGATTATAAAATCTCGTAAACTTTATTTTTAGAAATACGCCTAATACTTGACTCTGACTTGACATTATCTTGTACATTATCAAGGTAAAGATTTAATGAAAAAATCAGAATCACTACATAGTATAAGTATAGTATATAGTATAAAACAAAGTCGATTCTTCTGTCTCTACGTCTCTTTGTCTGCTTAAATCTTTAAAACTACATAACGGATTTTGATGCAGTTTTTTTAACAGAAAAAGTGATTGAAGAGGAAGATTTATATTATGTATATTTCATAACCGTGCGAAGCTGGGGCGGGCCGCTAGTTAGTAATAATTTGAACAAAACT
>NJDD01000077.1:56515-92873 GCA_002245505.1 Calephelis nemesis | reverse complement strand
TCCGCAAATAAATAATTTTCTTTCTTTCTTTCTTTCTTCTTTCTTTCTTACATTCAGACTTATACAAGCAATGTTTACAAGTGTCTTAATCCTCTATTATTAATAATTCACACTTTTAAGAGATTAATATCAAAGTCTTTACGGTAATAAAATATATTTGTCAAGTTTGACGAAAATCGATCAAAAGAATACGACAGTCAGTCAGAATACACAGTTTGTGATTTTAATATATTACTTTCTCATACAATAAAATATATTATCTAAAATTATCATCATTTTACACACTTGTATAAACACTCACATAAACATACAAGCTTCTTACAAAATCCATTTATTGTAACCATTTGACCTTACTTGTTTTTTCAAAAACATCAAACTACGGGAATAAATACAACAAATAAATCATGTCTATATCTTGATTATTCCACTTTATTATTTCTAACCCTTGATGTAAACTAATCATAAAGATAAATATGTCTTATTTTAAATCAACTATTAAATAATAATAATTAGAGTCAAATGTCAAAACAGTTCTCAGAAGCTATAGACGTTTCTCATCGTATTAAGTAGCGTAACAATAAGCTTCATATAATAATGAATACGTATAAATTAGAATGCTAATCCGATGATGTATGTATGTTATTTTGTATATTGTATCCAAAAGATGTTTCCTACCTCAGATCGGCTTAATATCTTAATGCGTTTAACAAGTCCTTTCTCGGAGATTACTGTTACCATGAGTTGAGGGTTTTGAGTCTTTCCAACTACTGTCATCGCATTACATGTTATTTTATTCTTGTGATGTGACAATGATTTTAGTTTGCTTTTTTAGGAAGTTTTTTTGTTTGACTACAACTGAAATATTTTGAGAATGAGATAGGATTTACTTATTCAAATGCCTGTTTTGTTATAACCGTTCTTAAGGTTATAGAAAAAAAGCAGCTTCGATTTATAAAATGGCAATAATAAAAAAATGATTCTAACGACTACAATGTAAATACGTTAACAATAAAAAACTTAAATCTGTAGGCAGAGGAACAAATTAACGATTGACTAAAGGTAGTACGTAGTTCCATAATGTAATACAAAAAACTTTGTCAAAATCCATACTTAGATATATATTAATTACTAATGACAAAAACTACAAAAAATATTATAATAGCGCAAGTCTGTTATATGTTGCTATCTCACGGCTATATCACTAAACCACTTTTGATGAAATTTGATATGCATATAGCTATAGATTTGCGTTCCGACAAAGTTTTTTTTTTTTTTAAATCAATCCATAAAGTAATAGGGGATTAAAATTTGTATAAAAATAGAAAGATTATTCTACACTGACGAAGTCGCAGGCAAACAGCTAGTATTAATATTATATCTTAAAATCAAATTAACACCAAAAAGGCAAGTTCAACAAAAAGTGAAATGACAAAATAAAAGTGAGTAATTTTAGTTTAAACTAAAAAGACAAGAATGTAGAGAATGGAATTTAAAAAGAGAATAGAAATCTAATATTAAAAATTCACACGTTAATATTTGCATTAAAATAGTTTGTTTAAATAACTAAGTTTTATGCAAATATTAACATGTGAATAGATTCACATTGATATGACTAAATATAAAAGCCTATTAGTTTCTCCTTTTACTTGCAAACAAATATATTTCAGTGGCTTTATAGCTATTTGTTAACAATAAAACTGAATATTATATTAAAATATTGTTTCTCAATACAATGTCAGATAAACAAAAATATGTAGACATTGATTTCATAACTTGAATTAGAGAATTTATGTACTTCAGTTATATTATGACAAATATACACATAAGTTAAGAATACAGATTTGGCGGAATTGAGAGAAAAGATGGCCGCTTTTTTTTCTAATACTATAATTTCGTTATTATTTTGAGTAATTTCTGTTAATTTTGGCATTATTTCACATGATTTTGTTCGGATGAAGTATGTACACGAGTACGAAACTACTAAAGAAATTAGTGTATGATGGGTTTTTTTATGTTATAGGAAGGCAAACAAGCAGACGGATTTCCCGATGGTAAGAAATTCATGCCGCCCAGAGACACCAAAGATGGTAATGGTGCGTTGCCAACCCGAGGTCGGGATGTTAGGCCTCGCGCAAAAATAAGTTTACCGGCTGCCCTACCCCCCGAACCGGAACACGTCATGACGTTATGGCGGCAGGAATAGGCAAGGCGGTGGTACCAATCCGGGCGAGTCGCTGCGAAACTCTACCACCCAGTCAGATGTCACGGTGTTAGTGATGAAAAGCCTATGCTCGCCTTTTACGAGCTGCTTGGCAAGAAAGGTAGATGGTCCATTCTGCAAAGGAGCCCGGACCAACACGGGGTGACGGGGTTTTCTCGATACTGCCAAATCTCACTCCATGTGTTAGGTGATAATGCTACCGCTGTATTTAAGAATCTGATGTGACTGAATATGACTACCTATGACTACATTTCAACAATTTAAGCATAATTTTCATATTAACTGGACATAAATTGATAAAAATTGACTAATGGCAGATGTTCACGCCCATAACAAAAAAGGTGGAATATGTAATTTGACGTTTATTATTGACAAGTTCCAAGTACACTCTCACATCTTCGCGCGAAAATATGTTTTCGAATTATTCTTGACAATTTGCTATGTGCAAGCGAGACAGAGAATAAGTGAGAGTGGAGTAAGCGAGACAAAACTCGACAACTTCCTGGGCCTTAATTTAATTCACATGCACTATAGCCGTGCATTAAAATCATAAAACAGAACACTGGGCTTAAGGTGCACCTCTCGACGGTGTGTGGGTGACTTTGAATGATAATGATCTTAACAACTTAAGTAGTCATGCAACGTTATATATGACTAGTAGTAAAACTTTTGGAGGAAGGTGTTAAAAGACGAGACCGGGAACGTGTCTCTGTAGATGATTCAATCATTCAAAAAGATATGATCATTTATCATCGCTAAAGTGTGAAGTCAAACCATCGCACCATATTGAATGGAATATTTTTACTTTTTTTAATCATCAGTGTGAGCGTGATATCCATTTTAAATAATTTATAACAAACGTCATAAAATTATGAAGATTACATGACAGTTTTTTTTTATTTTTCGCATGGGCGTGAGCATTTGCCATTAGTAGTTTTATTAATTTGCATGAAGTTATTAAAATCGGACTTTAATTATTTAAAACAGTAGTCATCATGAGTCAATAAAAATATCTTCACGCCCATATCCCCGACACGGTAGGCAGAGGCACAACCAGTGCACCCACGACTAACCCAAGACACTAAAGTCCCACAATGTGATAGGTGGCAAGTCTCTCGTCAACCGGGCACAAAACCCATCCCGAGCAACATTTTTTTAATATTTGTTTTTTTTTTGTTGCCCGACCCGGAAATCGAACCCGGAACCTCATGCAGTCAAGTCGAACACCTAGACCACTAGACCACAGAGGCATATTTTTACATATACTGACAAACGCTTATTTTAAAACGTAGAAAATAATTCAAATAAGACAACATTAAAAAAAATTAAATGAATACTAATAATTAAAAAACGTATTTATCTACATTTATTGAAACAGTACATTTTATATAAAATAAATCTTCACGTCTGGATCGAGGCCGTAGAGGTGCAAGTAGGACAACAGAGACTTGACGAAAATATAAACTCCCACATGATGTAGCAAAACGTATAACTACGTAGTACATATATTATTCTGTTGTATAACCAATAGAACACGTCTTATTCAATCCCAGTGCAACGTTTATATCAGAAAACCAAAAAACGTATTTTAATTTCCCTACCCCGGGATCGAACCCTGAACCTAGTAAAACATCCAACATCTGACCACTAGACCACAAGGGATATCGTATAACAGGAGAAACTAAGATAAAAGACATTACTATTCCTTTGTTCACCCTCATAACCCTTTACTACCACAAAACTTACATATTAATTTATTCTTATAGCGCCATAAAATCCTTTAATAGATAACGTTTTAAATAATAAAATCATTTTTTATGCTAAGTACAGCTTTTACTATGCCTAATTACAATTTTAGAAATTTAATTACTTCACCATAAAGACATTTTTGTGCTGTTAATGCCTTTCCCTATTTCTTATATCCGGAATTGCGTGTCTATGGAATCAGTTAGCGGATTATACGGCTATTCACCCATAAACATTCCCTTCGAATACCTTTAATACCACACAAGTTCATTTAAAATTGTTAATCGCCTCTATGGTATGTAGGGGTGGACTACATAAGGTCTCGATTTCGACTCCTTGGCAAATCAAAATGGTTTTAACAAGTTTTTTTATCGCCTCTGTGGTCT
Source organism: Calephelis nemesis (assembly GCA_002245505.1). Lineage (NCBI taxonomy): Eukaryota > Metazoa > Arthropoda > Insecta > Lepidoptera > Riodinidae > Calephelis > Calephelis nemesis. The sequence goes on along the minus strand of NJDD01000077.1, from coordinate 88,520 downwards.
AGCGATGAAAGTGTTGGACTTGACTGCATGAGGTCCTGGGTTAGATTCCCGGGTCGGGCAACAAAAATAAAATTTGGTTTTTCTAATAAACATAACGTTGCTCGGGATTGGATATGTGCCCGGTTGGCGATAGGCTTACCACTTATCACACTGTGGAGACTATAAGTGTCTTCGGCTAGTCGTGGGTGCCCTGGTTGTGCCTCTGCCCACCCCTTCGGGGAAATACGCGTGAAGATACTTTGTTTTTATAAAACAGAGTCATCAACATCAAGATCAAGTCCAACACTTGGACCGCTAGACCACTGAGACCCGGGTTGTGTTATTAATAACTGAGATTATTAATAATGAAATGTAATAATCACGAAAAGAAAACAAAAAATAACAAATAATCTGTAATAAATAACCCGAACCACTGTGAAACAATTTGTCGGTGTGTGCTTTTAATCGAAATGTTATGTATATTTTTATATTAATGTCTTATATAAATATTAATATAAAGATGAATTTAGCTTAAAACGACTACACTCAGCCATTAAAAAATCTTTTTAATGTTTAGCAATAAGATTTAATTTTTAATATATGGGTAGTAATGCGAAAAACCACCTTCAACTTTAATACTGGGTCAACTAACGGTCATGTTCAATAATCTATCTAAGATACGAGATAGCTACTTTAGATTAGTCAACAGGCAATCGCTGTTGTTTGTCAATTATTAATAAAAATATTTTAGGAGTTTTTGTGGGGAATCTAGAGAAATCGTTGGCCATCGTTTTTTTGTTATCTTTGGATTTCGTGTTTTTTTATAATATTTGGAAGCAAAAACGAGCAGAAATAAGTTTACCTTATCCTCCGGACCGGAACACGAGAACGGTGCATAAATACGGTGGCATTTTGTACAATTTCGTTCAGTTACTGTATACAAATTAAATGCTCATGAAGAAATTATTGTATCGTGTATTTTTTTGTCCCCTCCAAATCTCGCTAAATGACCTTGAGTAAGGAGGCCACCGCTTTACTCAAGACCCGCTATGACTCTTTGACGACGTATGATTAATTGTGAATACTTTAAGAACGTTTTGTTAAATCAGGTAACTTGATATAAATTTTAACTTGACTAATGGGCAATGGCATATGTTAAAATTCATGTCTGAATCTAAAAATAAAAAAAACTTATCTCTAGTAGGCATATCTGTAGATATGTTATTGAAGTTGGCCGCAAGTAAACAAATTGGTTGTAAGTAAACAAAGTGCATTATTAATCACAACTCAAAAACCACTTGTAAGATCTTGATTGAACCACGTCTAGGACATTTTTTTCACTTTAAAGTTTATAGAAATTTTATAACTGCTATTTAATATGTACTTAATTAATGGGTTATAAAAAAGCAGAAGCTGGACAACAATTGTGACAATGTGCCTTAATTATTCCTGTCCGTAGCTTCAGTGCTCGTCACTGACGTGTTTCAGTCTATAGCTGGTATTTGGTATTTGCATTTTTGGACTAATAACTCGACCCGAGAAACTCGGTCTGCTTATTTTTTATTTATTATAAATTGTCGCGTGGTACGCGGCGTTGTCGCGTGGTTAATTGTCCCACAGAAACATTTTTTCGAGATAAAAACTATCCTATGTGTTAATCCAAGTTACTTTTTATGTGTGTGCCAAATTTCATGAACATCTGTTCAGCAGTTTTTGCGTGAAGCAATAACAAACAATTAAACAGAAAAACTTTCGCATTTACAATATTAATAGGATTAATAACAAAATTGTATCTTGAGAGTAATGCCGAAATAGAAACTTTTTTATTTAAATGTAAACTTAGTAGAAAGACTGCTAAAGTTACGCAAAAACTAATCTTAAAGTTAGGGGAGTAACTTAGTTTGAAATTCATGAAGTCAAAGTGGGTCAAGTTGTTAAACAGCAAATGGGCTAAGTTGCTATAAACTAAAACATTAATTACTAACTGACATAAAGAGATGAATTTAATAGATTTTGAAATACGAGAGGTAAGATGTAATGCACTATTAATTAAATGTCCTTATTTCGCCATGAAACTAAAACTAACACATTTATATGACATTTATTACTTGTTTAATTAGATTCTGATATTAGCACATGGTTGTATTTATATTGTGTTCTAATTATGGTTAGGATTAATTACAATGAAATTAATTCGTAACAAATTCATCTTATTGTAAAGTGAAAATTGATATTTAAATTTAACTTATAAATGTGTATGAATCAGAAAGAATATTTACAAAGATTTTTTTAATAATTAAAACAGAAGAAAATACAGAGATGGACTTAATTTAAGGCAGTAGATGATAACTGTCAAAACATTTCCGTAAATACGTTTGGATTTTATTATATTTAATTTTTATATTTGTTTTATTTAACATAATGATATTTATGGTGTGCCCTAATTTTAGTGTGGACTAATTATATTGAAATTAATCTGTACATATAAAAAATAGTCCCCATTTTGCGTAGTCATCCCATCTCGCTTGGACGGATGGATCAATTTTGCTATTTCTTTTTTGTGCTACGAGTTGTCAGGAAAAAGTTCTTATGAAAACTAAAACTGGGAAAGTTGCAGAGAAAATGGGAAAAGCTATGCTTTAATCCATACGAACTGTTAGAGGCTGTCTAGGTCAAATGATATAAAGTTCCCCGAGTTAGCTAGTTCATAATAAATTCATTTAAATTAAAGTAAAAACAGACATTTAATTTTAACGCATAAGCTTGTATACTCTTTTAATTAGCTAATTTCTTTAAAATTGTGTTTGCAAAATACAGATATGGACATACATTTTACTATCACACTCATAACTGATAACTGTCACATCCATTTTCGTAAATATTTGTTTAGTATTCAAATTTTCATTCCCTGTGACAAAAAAATGATATACTTCATTTTGTGACATTTTTGCAAACAAATTTTATTTTTAACGACTAAAAATAAGAAGAAAGTTATATATTCGACTCTGTTTTTTTATTGCTTGTTACGAGATTACTCGGCCAATAATAAATCTCTTTCATTTTTTTTATTTGTTAAGGTAACTCATGCTTTTAACTACCTTCCTCGACATTCATTCTTTCCATATAAATGCGCCTAAATCCGTTTTCTGATAACACCCTAGCGATTAGGTTGTAAAATATCAACCTAGATCTGCTCGAGTTCCTTCCACATTTGCATAGCATATTCGTTTTTGTCAATATTTCATCTGCCATTTTTCCGCTTAATATATTCATTGGCACAATTTTCTAAGTCCTGCTCCTGCCGCCATAAAGTCCTTTGGTGTCTCTAGGCGGCGTGAATTTTTTACCAGGAAATCCGTCTGCTTGTTTGCCTTCCAATATCATAAAAAAAGTCGGAATAAAATACGGTATGTTCAAAAGGTAATTAAAGAAATAATAAGATATTTTATAAAAAAATTCAACAAATTTTTGCAATATATGAAACAGTTAAACAGTATTAACATATAAATATTAATATTATAAATGCGAATATCTTTCTATAGCTACGGACTCGAATCGAAAATTGGCTACTTCTGCAAAAATTAACCTTGAAAGGGATATGATATGGAATGAAAGTTTGTATGAATATTAATCGTCACTAACATTGCTAGTAAACAGAGAGTAAGATACACAGGTTAGGTACTTTTAAAAAAAATAACCCCAATATATAAAACAAGCCCAATAAGAAATACAATAGGGGATAAAAAATTGTATCAAAATCTATAATATCTAAGGTCGCTAGTCAACGGATAGTCAGTTATAAATACACAGGCCATTTTCTAAAAAATAACCCCGCAAGGTATGCAATAGGGGATAAAATTTTGTAACAAAATCAATAATCATAATAATCATAATCAATAATATAGGCTACTTTTCAAAAAATAGCGCCCCGCAAGGGATACAATAGGGGATGAAAGTTTGTATGACGTCGCTAGTTTACATAGTAAGATGTAAATTGATAGACCTGAGAAGGATAACTCCAGTCTGATACATATTAACAGAACACGAAGTTATTGTCCCTGTCCCTGGAAATTGACCAACGACCATCCAATGTATGACTTAACCAATTAATCGGTAATATAACGTTACAACCTCCAATAAATCGGCATACAGATTCGCGTCACCGCTTATCCAGATTAAAGGAGGTACAGAAAACTGGAATAATATCAGAGGTCCAAGTAACAAAGAACGACAGCGCGACTGGCTTACGCTGTCGTACTTGAGTAAAATTTATAGTCGGATTTTCGATTGGCCACCAATGAAGTTGTATGACGACAAAATCTTTTGATAGATTTATCCCAGTTGACCGCATTAAGTTACTCCTGAGGTATTTTAAACCGTGAATATTTTACTATGTTTATACAGGGTGTGCCAAATCGATCCTTATAATTTAATATCAATCTTTATATATGTAATTCTTGTGTTCGTGTGTTTGTCACTGAACTCCTTCTAAACGACTGGACGGATTTTGATGAATTTTTTTGTGTGTATTTAAGGGAATTCGAGAATGGTTTAGATTCACAATTTGGCCTCCTGGAAATGTTCTTTTAAATATTTTTTTAATTATAAGTAGTTGTTGATTTTGGAATTTTCCACATTGGATCCGACAGACTGCGCTACTATCGAAGCATTAATGTCAAGCTATACGAAGTTTGCTGGGTCTGCTAGTCTGGACATATAAAAATCCACTATATTTAAAAATATATGTAAAAATGCCACTTTTCGTTGTAATTTTATAACTCAAGAACGGGCTCACCTATCCAAACCAAATGTTTAGGCTTTGTTTGGACTGTTTACTAGATGGTTCATGTGAAATTGGCATAAAATCGGTTCAGTGGTTCTTCATTTATCACATTTTTTGTAAAAAACGAATTTATTAAATGGCGGATCATTTTTTAATGGGTATTTTTCAGTCAAATTGAAACTTTTTCAGATGGGGAATATGTTGTCATAACATAACTTTTTTTAGATGGGGATTGTGCTGTTATATTAAAACTTTTTCAGCTGTTTTTTTTTTCTTTTTTTATTTTGTTGTGTTATGTCATTCATGCGGTCATATACGTAGCAAAGCACGTACCGGGCCGCTAGTACTTTATATTAATAACGTTTATGAATTTTCAATTTAAAGTTTGTTTCATTATAATACTGATAATGTTTATTACTTTACAAGGTGTGAATTTAAATGACTTAAAGTTATACTTATTAATGTAACACTAGCTATTCCCTCTTGATGATGTAGTCGACCACCGGTGCTGGCATTAATACCACGAGGTATCAGGTTTGGATTCCGGGTCAGTTAATTTGAAATACTTTGTTTTAATATTCCGGATAGAATATGTGTCGGTTTGCCATAGCTTTGTCAACTATCACATTGTGGATGCCCTAGTTGTATATATCAAACATGAGGCCGTTAAGATACTAATTTTTACCTTATACAGTTAACCTCCCCTGTTTCAAGACGGTTAATAATATCGTGCGTTTACTTCCATTCTAAGTTATTTAATTCAGGAAAATAATCTTTTTTCATATATGTAAATGAATAACTATTTCCCTTTGTCATCAGTGTGAACGGATAGACCGATTTCGATAATTGTGTTAGTAATTGTCAGGAGAAGACTTTTGTAAAAAAATTGGCATTAGTCAATCTTATCACTTAGAGGCATGAAAAATAGATAGAAACCGATTCTAAGACCTACTGAATATGCATATAAAATTTGGTGAAAATTGGTAGAGCCTTTTGTTTTAGAGGAGTACGAAAGCTAACATTGGGAAACGAGAATTTTGACAAAGCCCGGTGAAGTTGTAAAAACCACGAAGTTGACAACACGTTAGTTTTTTTATAAAATACGAGAATTTTAAATATAAGAAGTCATAGGATATGCGTAGACGTCATAGAAAATCTTTCAGTTCAGCAAGTGTTAAAAATATGTACCCAAGCATTTAGGTAGGTACCAATTTAACATACTTAACTAATAACATGCTTCTGCCGATAAAAATATATACCCAAATAAAAATATGTACCCTAGTATTTAGGTAGGTGCCAATTTATTATCTAATAACACGCTTCTGCCGATAAAAATATATACCCAAATAAAAATATGTACCCAAGTATTTAGGTAGGTACCCATTTATTTATTAACAAATACCTTGCTTCTTCCGTCATGAGCTTATGCAATAGTATTAAGCATATTAATAACATTCTTCGTGTACCAAACATTATAATTTAATCTGCTTAGAATTCATTCGTCTATTGATTGATACACTCAACTTTATCTTCACCCATTAAATAATAGTTAAGACGTACGAACCATCGATCAAAAATCAATCCGATGATATTTAAGTAATGGATTAATTTTAAAGCTACTGGTATTTAAGGAGGCATTAGGCGGTTGAGTGCAACAGAGAGAATAGATACTCAGTGGTTTCCATTGTCGTGTTCCGTGCTGGTAAACTGCTGGATTTATTTACTTCACTATAGCTTTTTAGGCGAAGTTAAAAAAAAAATCATATTTAAAACCTTAAGAGATTTGTCGTTGTCGTCGTTATCGGTAATTTATCATTCTGAACAGATTTAAAAAAAAAATAAAGTATCTTCACGCCCATATCTCCGAAGGAGTATTCAGGAGCACAACCAGAAAACTTTTATGCACGCTATGTATGTAACAGGTTTTTTGGAGAATATGAGATGGACATTGTAGCACCAGCTAAATGCATATAAAGTTTTATCATAATCGGTCCAGCCATTGAGTCAAAAAAACTTCCACATGTATGTTATTTAAATAGGTTATAGATACATATACACTAAATAATTTATTGTCGTTTCCGTCTGTCTATTTTTGTGTTACAAGCCTGCTCATGTAAAATATACTCTGTTTTGTTAACCATTATTATATCCCTTCTTATATTATACAGTAATCGTTTTATGACATATAAAATTAAACGCTTGTTTAACACATGTTTTATTAAACACCGCCTAAAATTAGATTTTCAACTAATAACATGCTGCTACGTCATCGCTGTGTAGAGTGTTTTTGCTTGGTTGCCAATTTTTAAAGAGTATAGTTAATCTATTAAAATCATTCCCCTTTATAATCCTTTTAGGTATGGCTTTTTGAAAAAAGTAGTCTATGTTCAAACCCGGGTTCTTCATATAAAGACCCGGGTTCATATACGAATACCTATTAAATTTCATAGAAATTGCTCGACCGGTCTAGCTGTGAAAATGTAATAGAAAAACTTTCAAATTTGTATTATTAGTATGGATATATGTATTTACAAAAATTTAATAAAAGTAATAAGGATTTTTTAATTTAAATTAACAGTTAGTTAGATGAAACGGTAGACAAACATGTATGTTAGTCACCCAGAGGTCGAAATTCGGGTGCATTTACAAAATTTGTAAACGACATTGACGGAGTGACCGTTTTAATTTGTTGTATTTATTACATGACAATAAAAAAACAGCTGTAATAACGGCTTCACACGTGGCTGTTTGTATTTGCTTATTTTCTGTATTTGACAATTATAACATTCGTGTGTGCGTTTATTTGCCATAACTATAGCCCTATTTGGCTATTTGACAAATACAGAAAATTTCAGTATCTTCACGCCCATATCCCTATTATTGCTCGGGATTAGATGTGTGCCCAGTTTGGCGATAGGCTTTCCACCTTTCACTCGGGACTTAGTGTCTTCGGCTAGTCTTGGGTGCCCTGGTAGTGCATCTATCTACCTCTTCGGGGACATGGGCGTGAAGATACTTTTATCACGTAATAGCTACATCCGTTCGAATATAAAGTCAAAGTCCATCTGATAGAAAAGTTGTCTTTTATTTGGTACAGCAACATTTTTTTGGTAAAAAGGAATGAATTATTTGATATTTGCCTCCATGTGTGGACGGTAATATTTCTTGATTGCCCGTATCACAAATATTGTGACAAATACAGCAAACTCCAGTTACTATACAAGTAGTGTGAAGCCAGCTTAACATGATCAGAGTTTTTTAACTATTGTTGTCGAATGTCATATTATTAGTCTCATATTTTATTCATAACAAAAAGTCTTACAAAAGTTATCCGTACTTAAAAAAAGATGTAAAAACGTTAAATATTAAATAAATACTTGTATAAAAACATCGAAAATATTCGCTAAATAAATAATAATAGATTATATATTACAGAAAAGCTTTTAATCTAAAAACTTTTTTTACATTTTACCTATTCAGAGGTTTGTATATTGATTGTTGAATTGCTTGTATATTATAAAAGTAAAATTTTGGGTACCCTGGGTAAAACTCTGCCTACCTCTCTGAAAATACCGATACCTAAATACCAATTAGTTATTTTTTATCATTATTTTTATATTTATTTTTTCAGAAGAAGTATACAGTTTTTATGACATGTTCACACATACAAAATACGTATACTCATTATAATCATACATGTACTCCTTAACACATGCACATATGCAATTAATTATATTCCACCATAAACTTTAGACTCCTGAATCAACTGTATTATAAAATTGTAAGGAACATTTAAATGATTCTGGCCTAAAAACCTTTTTTTTGTGTAATGATAGTTTGATGATAAGATACAACCGTGGCCTAAGGATACCAAAGATGTTGCAGGTGCGTTCCTGTGTTGGACTGGACACTGTTATTATGACGACAGGAATAGTTAAGGCGGTGGAACTTGGAAGAATTGAAGCCCATTCCATCATTCCATCAGGTGATAAATCATTAAGCCTTTGCTTTCCTTTTACAAGCAAGAAGATGGTCTATCCTACATAAAAGACCCGGATTAACAAGGGTATGTCTTTAATGTATTTTTTTAATAACTTTCTTGCTTTTTTTACACCAACAGGCGGCGGGGATCGAGCTGAAAGAAAACTTAGCAGCTAGTGCTGCAAGCTGGCCATATCCCACTGTTTATCATCCCTATGATGCAGCCTTTGCCGGATATCCGTTTAACGGGTAAGTCATTTAACCTTTATTTTAGTGACGTTCTTCCTGGAACTTTTTCTAGCTTAATAATTGTTCATATTTTTTTAAGAAAAAAAAACGACGGGTTGCACTCCGGGAGTGCCGGCAGAAACTAAAATATTAACGTTGTGCTTTTTTAATATTTTGGAATGGTTAGGGAATAATTTTGCTTGAAAAGCTTTAATTATCAGTATCAAAGTATGTACTACAATTTATGTTGTAGAATATAATATTCATTTTTTGAACATTCGCGCAAGCGCCCTGCGCCGTTTAAACCAAACAGCAGGCACAGTCATACATTTTCGCCTCGCCGCAGAAAGAGATGGAGGATACTTACTCTCTTAAGTTGCGCCGGTTATTCGTGGCAGGATTTGTACAAGTACTCTTCGGTAGCGATGTGCTTTCCATTAATTCAGTAAAATAGCTTCAATTTAATCGCTAAAAGTTTGACGGTTTGGTTAGAATCTATAGCTGAAATAAGTATCTAAGATAAGAAAAGCAAACCCCGGGAATTATAAAATGCGTGGAATTTATTATTATATATATTACGTGATATACAGGGAATGTGTGGAAGAAGTTGTAACCACAAATTAAAAAAATTAACAGAACCTGCCAATTTTATAGCTGAACCATATCAATAAAGTTAGCTACTACAAAAATCGCATTAAAATCGGTGTATTCATTAAGAAAAAAATTTAACTTACAATAAATACAATATTTTTTTTGCATTCTTTGCGAAATTTAAGAGAAATCTCATTCTTTATACTATCTTTATAATAATAATTCTTTACAATAATTGTCTTTATGTAAAAATTAGAACAAAACTTATTAAACAAAATAAAACAAAATTTTCTACAATTCAATAATATGTTATCTCAAAATTAATATTACTACATAATGTTGTTTATTTGTGAATTTGACATTTGCAGTTATCTAATTCATCTACGAGATTGCAAATGAATAGATATTACATTTTTTTAAATGATAGTAGTACTTCAAAAAAAATATGCTCTCCATAATAACATTATAAGATATTGCATTCTGATTTAATAAAAATAAGCTATTATTTTTTTACTAGGTACAAATCATAATTTAAAAGCACTACTATTTACTAGCTAAGCCGACAGACATCCTTCTTATGACAATAACTACCCAATAAAAAAAGAATTAGCTATTCACCTTGTTTTATTTTTTAGAGACGCTGTAGACGGTTGTAAACTCTTATTCCAACAAAAATAACCTTGAAGGAAACTATTTTGTCGTCTTCCAATCATTATTAAACTTGGATTAAATCTGCGGTCCAGTCGGGTCCAAATCAACATTAACAACTAGTGTTTACAACCGTCTAGAATTCCTATTACGTATACGCTGACTGAAATTAAAAATGAAAAGACGTTAAAAAATTACCTCCCACAAACATGGCTTAAAAATTACCTAACTACAACATCCTACACATTTTATTACATACGTTACTATTGCGGATAATAAATTAAGAGTCATAACTATAGCATGATGAAAAAAAAATAAAAAAAACAGGCAAAGCCGTTGGCAGCCCTTAGTTATTTATGAACACAATTACATATATAATAGCATCAAACACGAAAATGCGATACAAACAGATCAAGGCGTACCGAAATAGTTACCATGTTGTTACCGACAAACAACGATGTAGGATTGATAATCTCATACAACATTGATAAGAAATACAGTGTTATATCGCTTTTGGATTTAGCCGCTATCAGTCATTCAATGGCGGAGTCCTCAAAATCTATAAATACCCAGTGGCTGAGTTACACCGTTTAAGGGACAGCTTGTTATGAATGGACAAACCCATCTGGGCAAAACTTTTATTATTTTGTAAACTACTAGTGGTCGCCAATCATTATTATCATCAATATATTTGTTTGTGTGTGTCAAATGCATGGTAGTGTGGGTAATGTTTTATTTATTGATTTGATGTACTTCATAAGCATTATTATTGAAAAATATTAGCTTTCTGCACTTCTTCTACACATAAACTATAAGTGCGCCAAATTTTATTCTCCTGCGTCCTCGCAATTTTGGTAAAAATGTGTCCAAAGTTTTGGCATCACGTATTATTATAAAGGTTATTATTTGTAACCTTTCCAAAAACGACCATCAACATTTGTTTATTATTGGCTGAGTGACAAAGTTACAAACATATGAAGAATACATTGATAACTCCTTTTTGTAATCGATTGAAAATGTGAATAGTTGATATAAGTTACACATTAAGGGCCAAAACACAAAACCGCGGTACGGCGCCGCACCGCTTAAATCGGCAGTAGTGGCACTACCAATTGTAGCGGCGCGGCACTATTTATTTATTTAAAACAGATAGTATCTTTTTAATAACAAATAAGTATTAAGTTTTTCACCATGTTCCATGGCAGACGTGTATGACGCCGCAACGCCGCAAAACGCGGCAACGGAACGCTGTACGCGGTTACGTGTTTTGGCCTTAAAATGTATTGTTTAATGGTTTCATTATTTACAAAGTTGTTAAAACATAAAGTTCTTAAAATTAGAATGATAAGTCATATATTAAAAAAATTAATGATCCTTCGAAATGCCTTATAGATTCAGAATTCAAAAATAACAGTTAAATAAAGAAACACACGTTTATCCTAAAACGCTTCTATTGTAGGCAGCCTTGTAAAACCATGTCCGATATATTCGTTAAGTAACATCGCTCAAGCTTATCCTCAGTGACGTAGAAAATGGAGTATAGGTTGCATGAAGCTTCGCCTAATCGGGTGTCCTCTTTTTGGAGATTAGCACGTCTATAGCGCAGATACTGCAGAGCGAATCCTACTAAAGTGTCGGTATTTTGGAGTTTATACGTAGCTATAATTTGATAGACTATTGATCTTTACTTTAGAGCTGTTTTAACATTTACTGTATTTCTATACTTTTATTTACTGAAGTACAACACTTTACTGATATTCACTGAGGTACTGTACTCATATTCATTGTATTGTACTGACATTCACTGTAGTACTTATAGTCACTATTGCACAGTACTTATATGTATTGCAATACTTTACTTATCTTCACTTTATAACAGTATTAAATTTACTGATATTACATTCATATCCTTTGCAGTGCTATACTGATATTCATTGTAGCAGATACTGCACTAATATTCACTGTAGCACTATACTTTCACAATTTATTCAATGAAACTCGTAATGTGCCTATAATGTTTGAATTAATCTTAAAATAAAAAAAAACATCGCAAGATGTTCTTAACACTGTATAAATTTTATCATCCTCAGAATCTGTTGCACCCAAAAACTTGCCACCATGTGCAGCTTTAGTTTAATACAGCTCTGTGTGAAACTGAAAAACTAAAAAAAAGCATCTTCACGCCCATATCCCCGAAGAGGTAGAGGCACAACCAGAGCACCCACGACTAGCCGAAGACACTAAGTCCCACAGAGTGATAGGTGCCTATCGCCAACCGGGCACACTTCCAATCCCGAGCAACCTTTTTATTAGAAAATTGGAAAAATCCAATTTTCTTTTTGTTGCCCGGCCCGAACCCGGGACCTCAAGCAGTCAAGTCCAACAACTGAACCTCTAGACCACAGACTACACTATTTCAATTAATTTTGCACTGTAGGATAGAATTTAATTCAAGCTATTTGAAACGCAAAAGTAATCAACTCATCAACTTTGATAGGCGGTTATCTCGCATCAGAAGAACCATCTGCGTTTTTGCAATCGTCATGCTATAAAAATCGAACCCTCCAGTAAACTATAGCAAAAACTAGATATTAGACGTTAATTTATACCAACTGTGCATAATTACAATGTCATGTAAACGCATCAACATACGAGTGTTTATCAATATCATGTTTTTAACAGTATAATTAAAACGTAACATTTAAAAACATGTAAAGGTTATTTAGAAAGCTACTAGTAATTAATAAATCAGTTTATAATTCATAATATTCATCGTTGGTACTTTTTTTGTATAAGAGGAGGCATAATCTGCAAAGACCTCCTGCAAACGAGCAAGTAGGTCACCTGATGGAAAGTGATCACCGCCGCCCACGTATATCCGGAGCACCAGGAGTTTCATAGTTGAGTTAGTGGTATTTGTGGACACGGTTTTCAAATAACACTGTTCCACAATACACTTTTTTTTATAAAACTGGTGCCTACTATACTACCAAGTACCTACTAAATTAACATGTCTCTACTAAAAATGCTATCTGGTATATTGAAACTCTACCTTTGGGTATTAATATTCAAAGTAATATACCACTATCAAAGGCACGCGCAACAAGATTTTGTAATGTTACAATATGCAAACATATTTTCCCCGTGTTGGTCCGGGCTCGTTTGCAAAATAGACCATCTGCCTTCCTGCCAGGCAGCTCGTAAAAGACGAGCATAGGTTTACCGTCACTAACACCATGACATCTCACTCGCCCAGGTTAGTACCGCAGCTTTATCTTTTCCTGCAACCATATGGTTACCGTTAAAGTATTCCAGTTTGGAGGGTAAGGTAGTTGGTTGCTTTTGCTCGAGGCCTAACATCCCGGCCTCAGATTGATGACGCACCCTTACAACCTTTGATGTCTCTCTAGGCAGTATGAATTGCTTACCATCTGGAAATCCGCCTTCTTGTTTGCCTTCCATGGCATAAAAATATGTATAGTAAACTTAAAATACTTAGTTGTGATATGGTTGAATTTGTCCATAACTTAAATGAAGTTAAATTGCAAAACTAACTCCAATCGTTTGATAACCACGTCGCGATTTGATCAAACTTTTCCCAAAAGACAGGTAATGATTCCGAGATGATCCAACTGGTCCAACTGGTCGGACCACCTTAAAATTAATATGGAACGACCTCGGAATTGACACCTAACTTTCCAAAAAAATCATCGAATTCTGTTAGTTTTTCGCCAAATAATTTAGAACCATGATCTTTCCAAAAAATAGTTATAAATTCGCCAAATAATTGAGTTACAAACACACATAAATTGCAATTGAGAACCTTCCCATTTTCGATCTGATTAATAAAACAGTGAAGGCTCCTAGGATTTTACCGTTCACTGCGCAAAACTCAATTTTATGCAAAAACAAACAATTGCTAACTCTATATTGTGTTATGCTAATAGACTAACACTTGCAAGAATTTTAAATTGTTATTACATTGAATCTTTTTGTGTTTATTTGTTAGAAGGTGTTTAATTATTTTTTTGCTAATTAAATTTACGCTACAGTGTATTTCCTGTGACTTTATCCGGCGATAGAAACTTTTTAAATAGTTTTTTTAGTTACAGTACACCTTTGTTTGATAAGAGATGAAAATTTTAAGTTCCAAAAGGCAAAAAAGCAATGTTGTTTTACTATCAATATTTAAAAAAAAAACACATTTTTTGTTGTCAAAAAAGGCCCAAAGGCGATTTCCTTCTTTAACTTAATAAACCAGTTTTTTTGTTATCTCTATATTTAGACTTTATTAATATTCAATTCCATTTAATCATGTACATTTCATGTATATGTTACAATGTTTCATGATTTATTATTCGTGAAGAACTGTTTGAAGTAACATGCATATTCGCGTGTGTTAAGAACTTATTTTTTTTGCTTTAACAAAGCCGTATTAAATTATTTAAAAGTTATAATAACATAACCTTGAAGATGCTGCGAAATTCAAACCGGTTGGCTAATTAATAAATAAAAGTAAAAAAGTGCAAGTACACTAATCACTAAAAATGGAATCTTGCCAAGCGCGAAGCGATAGCAAATAGCTTATATTTTATCTCTCTCTAATAAACGATTATTTTATACTCTGTAATATGGACAATTATAATAATAATTTTATTTAAATACGACTGAAGGCAATTTTTATTTTAAAAAAATAACTTACTATTTGTACCACATTTTAAAATTTATAATATAACAAGCTGACCCGGTAAACGTTGTTCTGTTATATGTTTAATGTGATTTTAATAAAAAAAATGGGTTGAGGCACCCTCATCACTTAGGGATATAAAAAGTAGATGTTGGCCGATTCTCAGACCTACGCATTATGGTCACAAAATTTTAGGAAAATCGGTGAAGCCGTTTCGGAGGAGTTCAATCACGTACACCGTGATACAAGAAATTTTATATATTGGATACCTATAAATTTACATATATCAATTTTAATGATTATGACGTATAAACTACATGTAATAATCCTTAATTAAAATAACTTGTGTTAATCAGTACCAAATTTAAACACATTAATGAGATGAAAATCAAGTTATACATATTCCACATCGTCGTAGGCACAAATACTAAATACTCCCAATTTCGTAAAACTTTTTATTCTATGACCCAAGTTTCCGTACATGGAGAATCTCGGTGTGAAAATTAATATATTCACAGCAGTTCCACCTCTTTATGGAAATACATAGAGCATTAAACACATCTGCGATTGGCTCTAGACACTGACACGTTTTTCGCATTTTGCTATTGATGCCTGTCATTAGTTCTCGCCTTGTACGAATGCGGACTTTTTGCGAAATAGCTAATTATGGATATGGCAATGCGCAGCCATTGATCTGGCGTTAATAGGAAAACCGTCATATCAACTTCTTATTTTTTGCTCCTTGTCCAGCGTGCCATGACTGTGTATTTTTAATTAGTTGTTTCTTATCCATTTAAAGCGACAAGATTTTTCTATTACAACGACTTATTAAAGCTGTAAAAAGGTCGTAGCATTTATGCCTCGGTGGTCGGACCGTTGTTCGAGAAGTATTAATTTCATCTTTAGTTCTATCATTGTCAGAAGTGGGATAATTATGTCTGTAACTTTATCTATGATTTATTATTTAACAAGTAATTAAGGTTATTAGATGATGGTATTATTAATCAGTGATTTTATGAGCGTCGCAATTAAAATTATCTTTAAGATATTTATTGCTTATCAAAGTTTAAAAAAACTAAACTTTTACACAAAAATCGGGTTATCAAGCGATCATAATTAGAAGCATATTTTTTTAATTTATGATGAGGAAGTAAAAACAGTTCTTTTGATAAGCACATCAAATAAATTAAAATAAATGTAACATATATAATTAATACAACTTTCACAATTTCAATAATAAAAAATGTCTAATTTTTAAATGACATTTTGTCTTTAAATATTGCATTTATCACATGAAAGTAAAAAAATACACAGGAGCTCTATCAAAATTTTTAAATAAAAATTTCGAATTTTATTTATAGAAAAATAGTTAAACGTAATCGGTTCTTATCTATAATTCTGCTTACTAGTTAAACTTATTTATTGTCAGTTATTACTGTCTTCTTTCAACGCGTCTAATAAAAAGAAATAAAACTTGTTTTGCCCTGTCAGATTAGTTTGTGTGCGCTATTTTATGAAATAGTGTGCAGACTAATTTTTCCAAATCTTTTATTTTATTTTATAGGAAAAAGCATCCAAAATAAATTCACAATCAGTACTATACAAATAAAACTAAAAACAAAACATAACTCTTTTAACATAAGCTGCGCCCGACAAAAAATAGTTAAAAATGCATTATATAGTAGTTAATAAAAACAAAACTAAATTTATGAAACTAAGTTAAAATATGAATCCAGAGTAAACTAAAATTTGTAAAGATTACAACAACAATTTAGTAACGTATTAGATAACATGAGTATGCTAAAATAGACATTTAATGGGTATAATTACGAACACCATGTTCCAGAATTGTTTCACGGGACTTAATAAGAGAAATTGGCAACATGGGAAATAAATCAACCAGAAATAAACGGTTCAATTTAGTGTTAAAGAGGGGTTGTCTTATTCTAATAACAGCGCAATGTTTTTTAAGGCAGGTGTGGGACAAGACAAGTTCTTATCCTATCTTACACCTTAATCAGTAACGTCGATTTGATATTGAGCAAACATGAAGGCGGCATGTAATTACGTTTTACTAGTATTAAAGAAATCTTTAACATTATCTCTTATCCTTATCCAAAAATAGAATACAAAACATATCCGGGATATGTTTAACAACCAAAACCGCTTATTAATTTTGTCCTTTTTTTATCTAAATACCTAATTAATTCACTTTGTGTCGTTGTGTTAGATATCTTTATTTTGATGTGTGGGAAAATTTATTTTAATAGACATGATAGGTCATAGTTGGGGAGCCCAAGAGTGAATTTAAGGATTTACTCAGACGTGTCAGATTATGATATTCAAGCAACGTTGTACCATGATTAGAAATCTTCGTTGTGTTTAAAATCTCTACATATGGTCACGAGTGTCTAGAAAGGGAGTAATCTGCATATTTTTTTTGGCTTAAGTACGGTTGTAGCTTGAAATTGTATATTTGTATCTTGTCAGAATATATACGGTAAATTTATTTCATGTTAATAAGTGCACCTTAAAATATTTTGATGATTTGACAGGAGGTGAAACTTCTACTTATACAACTACTATCTAATTAACACATTTCCGTCATCAGAGACACTTTAGGTATGTATGCTATGAATGACTGATGCAATCGCGTATGTTTAAGCGATTGACATTTTTGTAGCTTTTTGAAACTGTGATCGACACATGACTTTTTCTATTCTCGACCATCGACAAACTCCAGTCCCCATGACGCTAGAGAGACTGTACATTTGGTATCCTGGGCTCCCATACTATAAGTAAACAGTTTGACTGGCACCTAGTATCTTTGAGATTGTGACAAATGTTTACAGTTAAAACCGAGGCCTTTGATATTGGATATTTCTCTGAAGTTATTTTATTACTGAAATGTTTTACTAGTGCAGATATCATATGTTAAGATGGAAAAATCCTAAATAGTAATGATCTGGATTTATACTCGTATAACCACCTTTTTCCTGTCATTGTGATTTCAGTACTTACCAGTGTCGCGTTCCGTTTTAAAGGTTGGAAAACCCTATAAACTCTCGTAACTTCCTCTTGGAATCTATGTTATTAACGCTTTATACGCTCCTAATCTGTCGATTCGTGCTCTCGAATATCTTAAACTAGTCCCGTAAGGAAAATTATTAACAATCACTTTTTATACAAACAAGTAGTTCAATTTTCTTTTAAAAAGTATAGAGACCGAAACATTATAAATTTTACTAGCTAAAAAAATGTAAACTTTCACAAAAACATACAAGTGAGTAATCCCAATAAACTTTGTGAATTAAGTATGGACTCCGATTGATCTAAAACCAATTTTTGTAATTAACTGAAAAGATGTCATTACGTTTGCGAGGATGCATTCGCAGCGTGACCTGCAAGTATAATAATGATATATTTTACTTAAATATAGTCTACTTTTATCCGACTTTGTATGCTTTTATAAATAATTATATCAAATTATACGCTAAGCCTGTTAATTTATTAAATGCTACGAGAGTCTGGCTTTTCATTAGTGTTTTTGTTCAAGCTTTGGTTGAGACACAACTCTACAAGTAATATTACAAACGTTTGTAATTTATTATATTTTTATTAATGTATTTGTAAATAGGATGCTGACCCTCCACATATTATCGATTTCAGATCCCGACAGGGATAGGCATTTTTGGTGAACATTTCTCTGAGTCTGAGTATTTATTACGGTATCCGTACATTATACGTATTAGCATAACCATCATCCGTATCACAAGGATATAAAACTTACTTCAGGACGGCTAAATCCTAAATTTTAAGTAAATTGTTCAGAGATTTATTGATCTTTATTTATAAAAGAAAGTCGTCTTACTTACACTATTTATCAAGAACGGGCTGAACTGATTTGGCTGGAATTTTATGGGGATGCAGCTTAGAACCAGGAGACGGACATACGATGCTTTTTATTCCTTTAGACTGCAAGGAAACTAGAAAAAACAACATTTTTATTTTTCTATATATATTTGATTTATTTGGTAGCATATATAGGTCATCACATGAATTGTTTTTTTTTTAAATAGATTTTAGTTGACTTCGAAAAATTTACTATATGTTCGACTGCTACTTTATTTAAATAAGTTAATCGATTGCTCAGTCATTTTAAAAAGGATTTTTAAGTTAAGTATCTTCACGCCCATATCCCCGAAGAGGTAGGCAGAGGCACAACCAGGGCACCCACGACTAGCCGAAGACACAAAGTCCCACAATGTGATAGGTGGCAAGCCTATCGCCAACCGCGCACATTTCCAATCCCGATCAACATTTTTTTTAATAAAAAATTGAAAAAATCCAATTATCTTTTTGTCGGCCGACCCGGGATTCGAACCCGAGACCCCATGCAGTCAAGTCCAACACCCGGACCGCTAGACCACAGAGGCGATTAAAGGATTTTTATTTTTTTTATTTTCTTTCAAAGAGTGTCTTTAGATGTTGTCCCATTTCCAAGTCTGGGTCTGATTATAGAATAACAACAAAATTGAGGAGAACGCCATTTTTTTATTTTGTTTTGAAATTGTAGTCGGTTTTTAGCTATTTTAATGCTCTTTAATTATATACAAAACTAAATTCGTAAACACTTATTCTGTATTTCAGTCGGATTGTCCGTTCAACGTAGATTATTTATTCATTAATCCAATTCAACTATCCCTAATTTCCCGAGAGTAAAGTCACAGCATTGGGCTTGTGTATAATAAAGCATTTGTATGAACACGCGTCTAAACTTCTCTATAGTAATTAGTGAAAGGATAGACAGGAATGAAGATTGGCAGTTGACCTCTCTGGAATAATTCAGATAACATAGCCCCTGTTGGACGTCCATTTCACTGAATTTAGCTATAGCAACGGACTTTTACGTTAGAACTAATATCTAAGTGGTCGTAAATAGATTACGCTATAAATCGATGACATAAAGATAAAGGGAATAAAACCGTTGAAACTAATTGAAATTGTTCAATGTTTGCTAACTTTGCCAGTTTGCCAACTTTCCAAGTTTGCCAACTTTTCAAAATTTACTTTTATTCGTCTTCTATTTTGCTGACAATTTTTATTTTGGTTGTCCTTTTTTTACAGAAAAGACGTTTGAACAATAATTACTTATTAATACAATTATATTAATATAATGTATTAGTAACGTAGTAGGTATGTAAATAATAGTTAAAAAAAGATGAAATTTGTTATTTGTATTCTCCGGGGTAGTATATCATATAGTATATTATAATGTTGTCTAACGTAACACAATAAAAGTTATTCGATTCTGTTTCGGCAAAAATGTTCTAGAACTGAGTGAGTTTGTTAAATTTTTCATTTGTCAAATTTTCAAAATTATGTTTGCATAGTCTTGTTAAGTAGTACTTAATCGCAGTTAAACTGGAAAAATCAGCTTCTACTACATACTTTACTAGGTTGCGATTTGATATTTTTTCCAAAGACAGTTAATGACTTATCTATCATAAGACAGTCAACATAATCAAAAAATATGCATTTTATAACTATAACTCAAAATCCTCAAGTTGGATTATGACATAAATAATATTTGACCACCTTGGTATTATGACCTACCTTTTCAAGAAAGAGTTATCAAGATCAGTTCGTCGGTGGCTGAGTAATCGCATAACAAACATACAAAAAAAACACGCAGTCGAATAGAGAACTTTTTGGAGTCGGATAAAAATAAACACTCGTCTCTATCTATAATTAATGAAAGGATAATTTGGCAGTTAAGCTTTCCAAAGTAATATAGATAACATATCCTCGGTTAGCCGTTTATGCAACAAAAACATCCATAGTAACGGACTTTTACGTTTGAACTAATTTGTAAATGGTCGTAAATAAATAAAATACTATAAAGATAAAGATAATGAAATCGTTTGGTTTGAAGCATTTTAAAGAGAATGAGTTGATGTAGCTTCGCCCTTTCCAGTTTGCCTACTTTTAAATCATTGTGACATTCTTATCTTACATTATTTATTTTTTGTTTTTATTAATTTGTCTCCTTGAGTCAGGCTAAGGCCTTTGGCCATGGTGCCATTTTTTCTTTCGACTCCGTGAAAACCTGTATAGTTTTTATATATATCATAAACTAAGGTCTATGTAATTTCCTACCTCCTACGTTTTTCTATAATGTCGACAACTTTTACTATATTATATGGCTACTAGATGATTGTTGGAGTTGCACTTGCCCTTAGGTATGTTACTTTCCTCTAAAAGGATTATTAAATTCAGTTTCAGATTTTAACGCATTAAAATAAACGAACATAAAACTATTGAGGATTGTATTAGTATGTCCAGGCAATGTAGTTTTTATTAGAAATTAAAAAAAACACATTTTGAGTTACCTTATACTTATCGGCAACCGGGCATTTTTCCACCCCAGACAGCGTTTTTTTGTTAGAAAATTGAAAAAACACCTTTTTATTTGGCCGAATTGAAACTAGAAAATTATGTAGTCAACATCAACACTAATTGCACTTATGAAATGTAAAATATTATACATGTCCAAATATATATTTGTTTACTAGGTATTAAAACTTAGTATACTACTTTTTTAGTTCACACTTAAACTGACTAAATTTGAAATCGCATTTTATTGGAAAAAATTCTGCATGAAGCAATGCTTGCGTTTTTGATTTATTTTTCATATTTAGTGAGTTTAATTCTTATCCGTAATGATGATTTTGACAGCTTGAATGACGCATGAACGGATGGACCAATTTTGCTAATCCTTTTTTTTGTTTCGTTAGTCATTATCAGGAGCAGACTTTTGGAAAGAAAACCGGAAAAATTGCAAGGAAAATGATAAAAACAGCTCTTTTATCTTTTACTAGTTGTTAATTTCAAACGATATCAAGTTTGCCGGATTGCAAATACTATACAAATACAAAGCAAATACTAGCCGTATTTCATAAATGTGACAAACATTCATTCATCATTCATTGAAATATAATTAGTCCGAAGGTATTGGAAAAAGTGCCACAAGTTATCAATAAACGATTATGTAAGTAGCGCCATCTAGTAGCAACAACTGTAAACAATGAATTTATAATTTCATTTTTAAATAACTAGGCCTGTATTTTCTGATACACTTAGAAATCCAGAATTAAATGCTGTCTGTATATTACCTTATAACTTCCTCTATATTAAAGTGAACGTTTTATAATAATAGATTCAACCATTCCAGAGATTAGTCACCAAAAACTCAGAGACAAAGAAGAAAAAAAGAAAGAAAGAAAATTATTTATTTGCGGAATATGTAAATGAGATGTTACAAAAATATTTAACATCAACATATTCTACCATATTTTGGTGTGCAAATATTTTAATATTAATAAAAAAATATATTTAACTACACACACTTTAACTTTTAAGCCAATTTATATTAATGACTAGTTTAGTTATTTAAAAAATGAAATTTATTTCTGCCGAAAATGTATGTTAAAAGCTGTTACAAAAGATATTTGTTAATACCAACATATTCTACCACATTATGGTGTGCAAATATCTTTAAAATTATACAAACTTATTATTTCGATTTATAACATATTATGTTATTTATAACATATAATATAATTATGTTTAACCCTAACTACCATAAGCTACCACAGTTTCCAAGCCTAGCCAGCCAGGAGAAGAAACATCTAAATTATTTGTGTGTGTTTTGGTAGCGTAAAAGCTAATGTCGCGCTAACTTGCAAAACACTTCCTTTCATAAAAACCTTCTTCTGGCAATGATTTAAATTTAAAGTTAGAGCAGTTTTTTCATCCGTTTTTTCTTGATACGATAACCAAGGCAAATAGAGATATTTTTTTACATAACACGTAGAATATTTGGAATAGATGTATAACTAACATATATAGGTTTTTGATTTCTTACAGAAGTACTTGAAGTGTATGATAATATTTAATTATTAATTGAAGTTTGCAGTTGTTCCAATTTAATTAGAAAATCATTGAAATAGACATATTTGACATTCAGAACTCTAATGCTGAACATAGGCAGCAAACTGGCTGATAAAGAACAAATATGTGAACACGTAAGTGATCAGACAGCACGTTTTAAATGCCAAATATATTAAAGACTTAATCTTCCCCCTTGTAATAAGACTTGCTTTACCGCTCGTCATCATTAAAAAACGAACAAGGAAGCACAAACAGACGGACGGTGTAATTGCATGCGTTGAGACAGTATATTAACTTAGTGATATTCGTGATAGTTTGAAGTCTGAGTTTTTTTTATTGAGCATACTTTACAGCAAACAATTTCCTTTTTTTACAACTTATAAGTTTAGAAAGTCAAAACAGCGTCACATAAAGGAAATTCTATATTTAAGAACTAGCGGACCACCCGGTATAAAATATTCACGGTATAAAATATACATATAAACCTGCCTTTTCTATCATTTTATCTATTAAAAAAACTACATCAAAATCTATTGCGTGGTTTTAAAGATTTAAGCATACAAAGGGACATAGGGACAGAGGAAGCGACTTTTTTTTAATGGCGCATCATGCCAGAACTGATGGAACAGTTTTAGTATTTTTTTTTTTCGGTGTGTTAGTTAATATTGTGTTCTTATGAAGAGAAAAGCCAGAAAAATTGCAGGAAAAGTGGGAAAACAATACTTTATTTTTTCGATATCGACTATTATCAGGTCCTGTTGCTGATGACCTATGAAACCTATGCTCGCTTCTTACAACCTGCCTGGTAGGGAGATAGGGATAGACAGAATAGGGAGACGTATCTTTACAGACAGTATTTAATCGTTTTAATACGAATTGTATATCGGAATTGAAGTCATTTTAGGTAGAGTAATACATAATAGTTACAAAGTACCAGCGGATCATTGACATTTAGTTCCAAAAAAAATTCAATGAGTGCGATAAAAGAATTGATTATTAGTAACTAAATATTAACAAACCGCTGGTACTATGTTCGAGAATCTAAAATGACATACCGAATCCAATTTTCAATTCGCAATTCAAAATTCAAGAGTAACCCTCCTGGGTCTATACGAAATATTCTCAATCCATTCTACAATCGTGTTTCTCGACAAACAAACAAATATTTTTATGACTAACCATTAATTAACAATTAAAAATAAAAATCGTCCTCCAAGCTCTTTACTTATAATATTTGAAAAAAGTGTAATAAATTACAGAACATGGTATTTTATCATGACTTTTAAAAGCTTCCGGTTAATACTTTGCGATTTCAAAACATCAATCTTACTTGAACATTAGTATTTAGTACATCAGTCAGAATAATTGTTAATTTTTTGTTTTTTTTTATTATGTTTATCAAATAATAAACATGGCCAATTGTCAGTCGACCTAGAAGATACAGGGTTCTATAGGGTCAAATACTAATTTAATTTACATTATCGCGTCTGTAGTCTAGTAATCCAAGTGTTGGACTTGACTTCATGAGTTCCCGGGTTCGAATAACTAATCGGACAACAAAAAGAAAATGTGGCACATATTTCCAATTTTCTAATGAAAAAAATGTTGCTCGGGATCTGATATGTGCCCAGTTGGCGAAAGGCTTCCCACCTATAACAGTGTGGGACTAAGTGTCTTCGGCTTGTATTGGGGGCCTGGGTTGTGCCTCTGTCTTCCCCCACGGGGACGCTTACTTACTTAGAAATACTAATTTCACAGAATACTTTTCGGTGTCGGGATGTGACGACCTCATTGACAGTGATGTTATTTTGGGTGATTGGATTATTCCATTAATGCGGTCAATCATATATTTACTGAAGGTTAGGGTAGACTTGCAGAGCGCCAGTAAAATTTACAGTATCTACGGGCCTTAGTTGTCTCTTACAATAGGTAGAGACTCCTGCTTGTTCGTTTCACAAAACAAAAAACGGATTCATCTATTTTAGATTAATCGCATCTGTGGTCTAGCGGTTCAGGTGTTAGAGTTGACTTCATGAGGTCCTGGGTTCGATTCCTGAGTCGGGCAAAAAAAACGAAATGTGGTTTTTCCAATTTAAAAAAAAATGCATGGGATTGGATGTGTGTCCGGTTGGCGAGAGGCTTGCCACCTGTCACATTGTGGGACTTAGTGTCTTCGGCTAGTCGTGGGTCTGCCTGCCTCTTAGGGGATATGAGCGTGGAGATACTTACTTAGATTAAGAAATATACGTGGTATAATAATTATGCACATTGTTAGTGGCCCGGTACGTGCTTCGCTACGTATACGACCCATTGACCTCTATATATTCCTATTTCTATTATATGACCGCATGACTGACATAACACAACAAAACAAAAAATTAAAAATACAATTAAAAAAGGTTTCAATATGACAGCACAATCCCCTTTAGAAAAAAGTTTCAATTTGACTGAAAAATACCGATCAACAAAATAATCCGCCATTTATTGAATTCATTTGTTACAAAAAATGTGATAAATGAAGAACCGCTAGATCGATTTTAGGCAAACTTCACATAAACCATCTGCTAAATAGTCCAAACAAAGTCTAAATATTTGGTTTGGATAGGTGAGCCCTTTCTTGAGTTATAAAACTACAACAAAAACTGGCATTGATTTTTATATACATAGATTTTAATTTTATTTCATATTTTTGTGAAGGCTTAATGGCTAAATGGCAAATTTGCAACGTCCCAATAACATTATTCCCATAATCTAGTAAACGCTATAAGATTCGTCACCCACACTTTCTTAAAAAATGTAGAAGTTACTATATTTGCAATAAATAGTAAATTGACATTTTTGACAAAAAACATATTTTTATATAATGGTAAAATATTCATGTCGACGGCTAAAAGGCAAAACTAAGTAAGCGACAAAAATATTATACAAAAACTGAAATTAATAAAAATACATCAAGTTAGACTTAAACTACAAGATGCACAAAGGCGGCATTATCGCCAAGTCAGCGTTCTCTTCCAGTCAACCATATGGTAAGGAACAAGATTCAAGATTTTATGAGTACAACTGTGATCTTAAACGCATGGAAAATGCATTTTACAGTAGGTGGAATAAATTATCCTTAAAACAGTAGCTTGTTTTAAGTAACTGCAATAAAAAGGGATGTATATTGTATACATGACAGAAAAAAACCGCGTGATTAGAATGATAAACATTTTCGGCATTTTTGTTGCTTAGTTAGTTTTGCCTTTTAACCGTCGACATGAATATATTACGAAGCGTATCCAAAGCATATTAAGTGAAATATTATTAAGTTTATTAATGTTCTAACAAATAATTGGGTCCCTAGAGCCACAGTCGCGTCGTTAACCATACGTGGACGAACCCGTTAACCGTTGGTCGTCAACCGAGCCCCGCGTGACTGGTGTACTAACACGAACTAACACTTCCGTTCTTCACTAACTCTCTGGGTATCATTACAAACAGAAAATTCAACTGTACCAAAGACTAGTTTGAAATAGACCTGTCATATGAAATAAAATAAAACTTTTTTTTGAATTGGCTAATATGTTACTAACCGCGAGAATAATAGAACACAGAAAAAGAATATGACAAATTGTCTAAACTTATTTTTAAGTGAATGCCATTTTTTTCAATTACATAGTTATTAAAGAGATGAATATTGAAGGCATGTGAAAATAGTCAGCTTTTTTCTTAAATAGTTTTAGCGTTCGTAGCGTCGCAGTTTTACAGCTTCGCCGCACTTTTAAATACCCACTAACTTGTGAGGTTTTTTTAGATTTCGAGGTATAACTAAACTGACAAGAATAAAAATATTTTGTCTCTTTCTATTACTTGCGTTGAATGAATAGCGTTAACTTCAAATACGTTTATTTAATGCAAAGCATACCTACCAGCATTGTAAACTAATTCCATGTCTTACAACTACAACGAAAACCGTTATGGGTTGTACTAATTGGTATTAAATATTTCAATTGCTCTAATAACATGAGAGTTTTGTAGCACTATAATATGCCTATTTTGTTTATAAACCATCAAATAACCTATCGGATCATAGAATCTAGGTAAGAGCGTTAAGTACTTTTATTAAATGCTGTACAATGGTTAAAAGTAATGAAGTTTATATCTTAAAACCTTTGCATTAAGATTATACAGAGGAAACTGTGTCGCAAACAAATAAAAGTGTTGAAGTACCTATTTTAAATCATACTTTAATCTATGTTTCGTGTTTCTTAAATAAGTTTGTTTTTACTGAAAAGCAATTTGCCCGGATTGGGAACTATAGCCTTATCCTATTAATATTATAAATGCGAAAGTTTGTATGTATGGATGTATGGATGTTTGTTACACGCAAAAACTACAAAGCCGATTACGATGAAATTTGGTATGTAGGTAGCTGAAGACCCAGAATAACATATAGGCTACTTTTTATCCCGGAGTTCCCGCGGGATTGGGACTTACGCGGGTGAAATCGCGGGGCGCAGCTAGTTGTCTATATTTCTATGTTTCTGTCGCCGTAATGACTGTTCAGTCGGACTGCTCCGGTCCGGAGGCTAAAAGCCCTAACACAGCCTAGAAATCCATTTCATCCATAGGTCACAGTTATTTTATTACCATCATTAGATGATTATTATGGGTGCTTGCTTGCTGCCTTATGCTACAGAAAATATATAAAGGAGTTAACATATCCGCAAATCACACATTTTAGTTTTTATCTTTGTGCGGTGTGTACGCTATAGACAACGGCATGTCATGTCTACTTCATTAAAATTCAAATGTCATTGTGAGTTTTTGTCCACAAGCCAATTTAGCCACAAACCTCTAAAACTTCACTGCAATATAAACTTAATTACGTAGAATTATATGTGTGATTCGCATGATTCAATCAAAATCGGCCAAGATGCGGCGCACGTACCAGCCTATTTGGTCCCCGTCCGATATTGTGCACACAAAGTAACAATTACTCATTCTGTAGTTAATTTACGACAGGAAGAAATTGCGATTGTTTTCCCTTAATGGTTATAACTTCCCAATATGGTGGCGCCCGGCGGTTTTTTAGCACAAAGCAATTATTTTCTTATCCCCGATATTAAGTGTAAGTGAAAAATATGGCAACGTTTACAACTTCTTACTGAAATTACAATGTTGTAAGTTTTGTTGAAGTTTGTGTGATTTTTTTATTTATTTTTAGTTTATTGCTTTTGATATTTCACGCTGTAGCTTACTTATTAATCCTTGCGGAAAAGGGGTGTGATGAGCTTTATGTGTCTGTCTATGGCGTCATTATAAATGCAGGGAAATACGGAAAACCACGCTTCATTGTTTACTACTTTTTTAAACTGTTAATAGCTATTAATGTCAAGCGATACGACGTTCGCCGGATCAGCTAGTTGACAGTTTAACTTATTATTAGATTTAACTCAGGAATATGAAATTCCTGTTTCGTTTTCACCTAATCCCTGCGGTTATTAAAAAAATTAAATTTGGGATTATTAGCTACTAGTTTTTTCATTATTTTTTTCATATCGGAACAATTTATGATAATTCAAAAATAAAATATCCCCTCGTTTTTAATTATACTGGTAGGCCAACAAGCAGACGGATTTCTTGATGGTAAGAAAATCACGCCACCTAGAGACACCAAAGGTGGTAATCATGAGCTGCCAACCTGAGACCGGTATGTACGGCCTCAAGCAAAAATAAGTTTACCGGGTACCTTATCCTCTGAACCGGAACACGTCAATAGCAAGCACGGACGTTATGTAACACGGTAGTACCAATTCGGGCGATTCGCTGCGAAACTCTACCACTCTGTTAGTGATGGTAAGGCTATGCTCGCCTTTTACGAGCTGCCTGGCAGGAAGGCCGATGGTCTATTCTATAAACGAGCCCAGACTAACAGGACGAAACTAAGAAATTAGTTTTAAAGGAATTTTATCAATCTTTAGCCACCGGAAGTTAAACCCAGATTAGGATTGGTGTATACTACTATTTCAGGCTATCGAAAAATAAAATCATACTTCGACTTACTTATAAAAAACATAGTATTTAAATAACAATAGTAATAAAATGAAGTCAATATATTGTCCATATCTGGAAAATTACTAATAAGATGCAAATTTTGTAACTGTTTCATTTTTACGAGCTTTAATGAATACGTTTTTGCCTTTTGTGTCAAGCATGGCTTATCTAGATTGAAGAATGTTAGCGAACATAGATAACACTAATGTTACGGAGAAATCAGGAGTTTGTTATATGACATATACATAATGTTATCGTTTCACATCGATGCTTCTTTGTTGATATATTTCCTGCTATTAGATATCCTTATCTCTAAGTGAATAGAGTTTAAATTGTAATAAAACCAACCGTGTATTTATTGTATTTATTTGATATTTATTTGATACTATTTTATTTATCAATATGATCAATTTTATTTATTTGATACTAGTTATTGCGTGTGGCTTACCTTACAATAAAGTATTTTGGGATTAGGTGAAACAGGAATGGTTTAAATTCCTGGATCCAATCTTACAATTACTTAAACTGTAAAAATAAAGTGACTAACCGATCCGGCGGACGTCGTATCGCTTGACATTAACAGATATTAACGGTGTATATGAACAAAATTGAAGTGTGGTTTTTCCCTAATTCCCTGCATTTGTTTTCCGATTTTTATCTTCATATGATCCTTCTACTGACAATAACCAATACAATTTATTTTTTTTATGACATTGGAAGGCAAACAAGCAGACGGATTTCCTGATAGTAAGAAATTCCCGCCGCCTAGAGACACCAAAGGTGGTAATGGTGCGTTGTCAACCACAAGCCGGGATGTTAGGCCTCGAGCAAAAGTAAGTTTACCGGCTACCTTACCCTCCGAACCGGAACACGTCATGACGTTATGGCGGTAGGAATAGGTAAGGCGGTGGTACCAATCCGGGTGAGTCGCTGCGAAACTCTACCACCTAGACAGATGTCACGGTGTTAGTGACGGCAAGCCTATGCTCGCCTTTTACGAGCTGCCTGGCACAGGAAGGCAGATGGTCTATTATACAAAGGAGCCCGGACATAAACCGGATAAGAAAAAATCAATAAAGTTGGTTTAAAGCGTGATACTAAGACGATGATGATGATAGGGATTCATTTGTATATAATTATTGGTTTATTGTATATAATTATTATATACTATACATATATGACCCTAGTGAGACGTGAACTCGGAGTCATATATTTAAAACAAAAAGGTGCAAGTGCTCTTATTGTATTATTAATAAAGATTATTTTAATTAATAACAAGGTTTAAGTTATTACGAGTATTATTTATTGCCTACCGAAACAAAGATTTGTAAAATTCGTCAGCGAAGAACAGATTTTCATAAAAAATTTCATCCCCCATTACACTTCCTGGATTTTGAAAAAAATTATGCTATGTTTGAACCGAGGTTGGATAGTAAGTAGTTTATCTTTATCTAAATCGAATTTCACGAAAATCGATTAAGTTGTTTATCAGAGAAAGAATTACAGACAAACAAATAGACCTTTGCATTTGTGATAAGTATTAGTATAAGTTGAAGTCAAACTTAACAAAAAAATAGAAATTGAATTAAAAAAGGTTGTGTTTTATAAAAAGGATTAATTTTCCGATTATTAGAAAAGTACTGGTAAGCACCAAAATGTTACTGGTGTGTAAGCAGCTTGCCGTTATTTTTTAAGTTTAATGTTAAATCGAAATTGAAATAAAACAATGACAAACAATAACATTATGACGTCGGCCAAGGATAAAGCAACTGACTGAATAAAGTGCTCTCTTTTGCGTTAATAGTATAACCCACTAGCTTGCGATAAGGTCTTCACATACCTACAAGATGTCTAATCTCGAGTGAAAGATATTAATGTATCTAAGATCTGGTGAAGTGTGACTGCCCACCAACCCTAACGATATATTCATCGATCGTTCCTGAACTTTGGCAGGGATATGGACTGTTATAAATTGGGTCCTATTTCGTGAGCAGCAAAATAAAATTTTGTAGAAAAAGAGAGAAAGAATAGGACATTTTCTTCATAATTTTTAATTTCGTGTAAATTTTGAGTTAGTCAACTTTGGTGGCATTTTGTACATATTTTTGTGTAATAGGAGTTCTAGACGCCTGTAAACACTCACTGTAAACATCGATGGAAGGTTGGAATTGTCAATCTTTGTTGGAATGCGTATTTCCAGCCGTCTAGGACGTCTTAACCTAACAAGTTATTTAAGATAAATTAAAACCTGTAACAATTTAAGAGCAGTAAAACTGAAAAAAGGCAACACCAATTTCAATTATTATGTCATCTCAGTAACACATAACTTTCTCCACTCTCGGTATCAGTTAAAAACATAGCAAACCCTTTCAAGTTGATAAAATTAATATTCCTCTTTGTAATGTTCTTAGAGTAACTTTGATTTGAAAGGTGATGCGTCACCTACACTGATAATAACAAGCCGGCACGTAACCTCACGTTCCTGTGTGGTCATCCGGACATGATGTCATGAGTCCACACTCGCAGGCGGCATGTACTGACACGGTTCTTCGGCTGGCACACAGTTAATCGTAGATACGTGAGTCTGAGTGCAGATGTGTCTTACTTTATACTTTATACACTTTTCTGCCTATGACTGAATTTGGTAGATAAATTACAAAAATGGAAAACTCCATAAAAATGTAATACGTAGAAACAAAATATTCAACAAATGTTAGGTATATATACAAGTGACATTTAAACCAACTGGTTGTACCTTTTTGATAGAATCAGGGCTTTGGATTCGACACTCATTATTTGGTTAGAAATTACAATTTTAAATTGTATGTATTTATAGCAACAAAATACGATATATAAATGAAATGATGTGGAATTAATACCTATTTTAGTTGCAAAACCCTGAAGCTGTAAAAAAGTTAAACCAGTTAGTTTAGAGGTATAATAAAGTGTTAAAATAGGATATGAGATGAATGAAATTTTACGTCTTCTTTATTTAATTTTACTGATTTTAGCTAGATAGCTTACTTAAACTCCTACGCAAACTTGCAAGTGTCTCCGCCGTGACGTTACAAATAACAGTTTTTTTTTATATACGTACAAAGTAAACCAGCATATAA
>NJDD01000077.1:25124-56350 GCA_002245505.1 Calephelis nemesis | reverse complement strand
ATATTTATGGCAAGACTAGGTACGTACAAAGTAAACCAGCATATAAATATACCGATGGTTTTCTCCCAGCCTGAGATGTCACATCAATTGTTGAGTAAAGTTTGCTAGATATGGATATCGTAAAGGTATGTACTGATGTTTTGGTCCTTATAATGCAAAGCTTTAGAACAGAATCGGCGTTGATGTGTAATTCAGAAATCCTACTTTTTATGCGCTAAATAGTTAAAAAGATTAGGCTAACATTTTAATTAAATAAGATAACATGTAATTATTTTTTTCAATTAAGATATCCCAAATAAAATATGCTAATATAGTAAGGAACAATCTTAAGTAAATAGAAACATATTTACTCCTTATCAAAATAATTACGACTGCAATGTTAAACTACAACATAACAGTTACAAAACGCCGGGCAATTCAGTATTTTTACATCTTGAACTAAGACAAAAATTGTTTTCAACACATTACCGAGAACTTGAAATTAATTATTTTTTATCTATTAATAACACGCTAGATAGTCCAGTCACTTATGTAAAATTGTTAATAAGTGAAAAAAAGATAAATTAAAAACATTATTTTGATAAACTTTTGGATAAAATTATATTATCTATTTTAATAAAACCAGTAGTAAAGGCATTTTAAAATAACATTAATTTGTAAATATTACCAGGACATTACACGCAATATGCGCATGCGCATGTTAGTATTGTACCTATCTGTCCGTCTGCTGTCTCGTTAGTCTGTGATACGTGTACAGACAACAATTTACAGCATGAAGTGCCAGTCCTCCCGTGTATTACCGATCTATGGAACAATAAAGTGTATGAGAGTTGCATTTTGATGAGCGGTGTCGTATGCAGGGTACACAGCTCGTGCCATTAGTACGCGGCACCCACTTCGGAGTAATTGACCGACGGGCTAATTTCATTCGACGCGCATTGGGCGCTTCCTCTTTCCTATTTCCTACCGGTCAACAATGGCGACCGAGCTTGTGGTTACATTCATTTGTAACAATTTAATTTCTTTGATCTTTGATAACCATATTGGCAGTTTAGGAAGCGATGACTCTATCTCATGCTGTTGTAATAATAACATAGATATTTTACTAGGTGGTAGAGGGCAGCTTGATCGGATTTTGATCGTCACCTTACCTAAGCCGTCATATGTTAGTACTCATTGTTTACGTGATCCATATAAAAGACTAACCGGCAGAATCTAAACGTGGCCTAAAACATCTATAGTATTTATAGGAAATAGTTTTCTCTTAATGTCAAATAATCTGCCATCGTTCGTTATTTCTGCAGTAAAATTTAAGTTAAGACAACATAAAGCAACTACAGTAGTCTCAGTTTAAATATCACATTTGAAATAATTCGTAGCTAAAATTATGTTGAATTTATGAAATGAATATGTATTTTTAAGGGAATATAATTACTCAGTACCCAGTTTTGAAAAAAAAAATTAATAAACTTTCAGCGTTTAGTGATGAATTTCTAACATGATATATTAAGACTTTATAAATAGATTTTAGAAACGCAGATTTCAGTGACATTTTATTTGATTCGATTAAACAGTCACACTAAAATGTTAAAACTAATAATCATTCATCCAATTTTTTAAAGAAATCAGAGCTTAGAATAAAACTTTCGAGGACTAAGACAAAGAATAGGTAGTAAATGTTATACGATATCTTATTTAACAAATGTCATTCATCAGAATGGAGAAAGACTGTGTGGTCACACTTGATGGATCACATAGGTATCTACTGTTTTTGTCTCCGTTATTATTGCATATGATTTTTAACAGTATGTACTTAATTCTTGATTTTTTATTTTTTGCCCACAAGCTACCACCTATTTGTAATTTGCTCTCTTTGTGGCGCTGCATTAGCATCAGCCAAGTTTAAATTTGCATCTAGTAAGCTAAAATACCAAAATTAACAAATTTTATAATTATGAAAAAAACATTCAATAATTATGAAAAAAACTGCGATCGTCTTTTCCTCTATGGCGATGAAATTCCTGACTCGTTCTGTACAACACCTGACATGTACGATATAAAAACTTAAATGGATATATAGTAAAGGCAAAAAAATGATATATTGTTAGTACAAAATGTGCGTTTTTCACCAGCACCATATGTAGAACTAGCAATTTTTTTGCAACTCACTTGGTTCAGTACCTTTGCCTTACTTATTCCTACTGCTTTATAGTTATTGCACCCTAATGTAAGTTATCGGTTTCGATAGAGTAACTACTAAATGAAAGAAAAAGGTAACGTGCCAGTTTTGAGTTGGCAATTTACTGTTACCACCACCACAACAACCATTACCACATTAGAATCAAAATAAGGAAAAGTTATATGAAAGTGGTACTTGTGTGTGTTTTATAAACTACCACCGGATCGGACACGGACATACATTGAAAAGATCCGACAAAAGAAACTCAGCGAATTTTTTTAAATACTGTTACGAGTAGTTACTTAATAAAATAAAAAATACAAGTTGCAATATAAATTTAAACAAAATTAAAAGTATTATAAATTACATTACAAATTACAGCGTGACATTGAAACCTCTATTCCCAATCATTCGTGTTTGTATATGTTCTTACCGTCGAGAAATATATCTGCTTGTTTACTTCCCCTGTAACGTAAATAATATTAACTACACATATACATATCTTCACGTCGAGTCCCTTACTTTGTAGGCAGAGAATACACCTATCTTTGCCAACCTGCTTAGCTTCCTCCACAAACATTACTCTTTTACACAAACACTAAGACAAATAAAGTGATTAACAAAGACACAATCTAGGTTCATCTAAATTTAACCCAGAACACACTCCCAGCGTACAACATCTGCATCTTGCGGTCCTTGTAAGTAGACGAGAGCATGTTGTAAATAGGTTGTCTGATCTAGTTCAGCACATACTACAACTTGTACTATCCTTAACATCGCAATATTGGTTACGCGTCGACATGGGCTCTTAACCGTTCGTATTTAAAGAGGAGAACGATTAACTTTTTAACAAAATGTTTTTAATGAACTAACATTGACGTTCTTTAAAATGAACATGATATTTATTTTTAATTTCAAATTTTTTTCTTACCTAACAATCCCAGAACTAAGTTTATGCTTTCTAGTGTATATGTGTTGATTACTATGGTCACTTTTGCAGTTTGTACTTTGTGTGTAATTCTTCAGAATCTTTACTTTTCATGTTTTTATCTGTGCTTTTTATTAATATTGTTTGAAGAGTATATAATGAAAGAATCTATATTATTTAATATATTTTAAACTACATGAAAGGATTTTAGGTTGGCGAATCTAATAACATTTCATAATATGTATTACTAGATTTGTCGTGAATAAAATCAGATTGAAAATTTACTTAATAATTTAAAGATATATCAAATCCTTATTATTTGACAAAGGTTATAAGGTTTTAAAGATAGGTTTTTATAGACAAAAAGAATTGTTTAATTTCTCGTCTTAGCCAATATCATAATTATAATTATAGTAACGATAAAGTTTGATTAAAAAAAGAGAAAGAAGACAATGCGGCTAAGTGTTTTGTATCGATTTTTAATGAGTTGTGACGTGCTGATTTAGTAGTAGATTTTGGAATCATATGAAATGTGTCAAAACAGTTGCTATATTGGATTAAAAAATTTATCTTTATTGAAAACTAAAGGATTTCAACGTGAAATGACTACGAGTTTTTTTTTCTTTAAACCACGTCATGGAATAAAAAATATATTGACAGTTTGAATTTTAAGGGCAACCTTAATTATTAAAAAAATCGCTTCACTATTCATCACTATTCACTTATTATATTATTATTACAAACATATTTTCCATAATTAAATAAAAGTTCAGGATTTTAAATGATTTGGTCATTAACTTTTGGTTAAAACTGTTGTTTGTAATAACGCATATGTTTTAAACTGTAATAGGTTTTAGTAGGGTATTAATATTATTACTATAACAATAATACTTCATAAATACTAACACTAATAAAATATCATTTGTACTTAAAATATTAAAAAAATGTCTTAAATATTACAACTTCCACTAAAATTTAAATGTGTATTTCAAAAATGTATTTAAGCTAATTCTTACAAAAAGTAATTTAAATTTACAGGGTTTATAATAATAGCAATTTAAAAACTTTTTACCTCTTTTCACATTGTCTTTATGTTTTCTCATTATTCCCCTTCAAAAATTAGTATTCATGTAATATTTTTCTTAACATGTAATTCAACCTTTATATTTATAGCGATTACATTTAATTGTTTTATTATTTTCAGTGTAATTGTTAAATATATTATGCAGTTTAAAAAAAGTATTTTAAACCCTTTTAATGTACAATTTTAGAAATTGTAGGTCTCTTTATAGTTTAGCGAGTAGAATGGTACTTTTATGATTAAATTGAAACAAGTACTTGCACTGTAGTTATTTCGCCAGACTTTTTCAATGCGACTTTAGAATTATCCAGAAAATAGCTGTTCTTCGGTCTGTCAAACTTCGTCTCGCCTTAATTCAGTGACTAAGTGATAGCAGCGCAAATTTCTGAATTTTCAAACTATATAGACGTGTATTGAGATATACAAACTAAATTTCAACAAAATTTGTTTTGCCGTTGCGAAAATTTTTGGTGGTACACTCAATAATGATATAGATGTATTAAGTTGAAGTCTGTCCCCCATACTAATGAAACTTATGTGCCAGTTGATCTGGATTGTAACATCATTTTTTGTTAACAAAAGCATAGTTACACACGAGATCAACGTGCGCGTAAGTTTTATTAGTAAGGTGGAATTTGATTTCTTTCACAAGGTGGTGTCGTGAATCTTTGAAACTAGCGTGTTTGTAAGAGTTACAAATGCGGAGGAAACTAGACAATTCTTTAGGAATCATGTCACTTGGGACTCTTTAACTATTTCGTATAGACTTGTATATTATGTGTCTATTTCCAATTAGCTTCCTGCGTTTTACCCTTAAATGTATATCGTATACTGTAGATCTAAATACATCCAAATCAAAGTTCAGCATGTTTCGCAATACCTCCCAGATTCATAAAATTCAATGTTCTCGTCTATATTAATAATATGTCAGTAATAAAATGAGACATGACCTAAGATAAGAAGTGACCCGTTGAGACGACACTTAATTTTCACCAGATTATTTGTTCCACATATTGCGTCTTGTGAGGTCCAGAATATCGGAACATGGCGCCATTGAACCTAATGTTACAAATGCGTACATATTTTTAGACCTTATCAATACTAATTGCAATCTTAATTGTATAAAATGAAGCTTTGATTCTAGACGCACCATTGCACAAAGTTTAGTTTTTTTGTTTTATTTTAGTTTAATTTATTTGTACTCTTAGTTGTATTCATTGGAGTTTTGATTTTAGAAGCACTTGTACAAAGTGCGTCTAAAATCAAAATGCGTACGTCTTAGTTTGGTTTTAGTTTCACTTTATTCTAGTTTAATTATTACTCTTAATTATTATAGTACATTCATTAGGATTCGATATTACATACATACAGATCTTCACACCAAGTTACTTACAGGGTAGGCAAAGAGTATTGATTAACATAATCGCAATTCAGTTTGTGACCTTTTTGTATTTTGTTTTTAAAAATAACACTAAATAAAAGCTATTTTAGAAATATAAGAATATTGTGAATGAATCTATTTCTAGCGTTGCAAAGCTGCTGAACACAACTATGAATTTAATATGCTGTCTTTCTACGTACAGTAGTACTATTTAAATTATGCACTTCAGCTATATTCGTCAAGCTTCGGAAATAGGAATGTATTTTAAAGATCTATATTGAGTTGTTAATACACATAATTAATTATTTCACTTAACTTTAGATTAGGTCAGCCGATTTTAAAATAAAAGTATAATGTGCAAAAAGTGTAAGGCCGAAGCGCATAATTTAAATAGTAGGTATAGTACTGCACAGTAAGCAAACTAAATATCTGGCCCCCGTGTACACAATAAAATAAAATATATGATTGTAATGGGACCACCTCGTAAAACATGTTCTTAAAAAATAAAAACATTTTGAAATAGTTTTACAAATGACGGAGAGCTCTATCATACTTGAAAAAAATTAGAGTTCGAACATTTAAATTTTGATCTTTTTCAAAGTTGCTTATAAATATAAATACATAAGTAAGTACATTGTGCATAAAGTAGGACACACTTTTGTCATAAAAGTTTCTTGCCTTAGCCCAAAAGTTGTTTTTTTTAGAACTTGATTTTAAATTTGATTCGAATATTTCGCACCTTCAGTAGAACAAGAGCATAATTGTCAAAAAATGCAAAAATGAGTTAAATATACGGAAATGCTTAAAAAATATTATTTCATTTGATTAGAAAAATACATTCGTATACGAATTTTAAATATTTCTTCAAAATAACGTCAAGGGAAAAAGTGCCTTGGTCTTATTGGTGTGTTTTTATTACTATCTTGGCGCGACATAGTCTCATTGGTCAATGTGGCGCTCGGCGGGGAGCTTTTCTGGAGTGACAAGGCCATATATGTCATACTTAAATCATCCTAAAATTGGAAGTAAGTGGCCACGTTTTAATTTATTAGAAAATATAAATATCCATGCAAGAAACGTAATTTTCTTTTTAGAAAATTAACCTAAATTAAAGTTGAAATATGGTCATAATTACAAAATAATTTACATTTTAGAGGAACAAGGGCACAAGTGCAGCCCTCTCTTATTAAAAATAATAATAAAAAAACCTAAACGGATTTCATACTTGTAAACCACGTGCTTAAAAAGAATATAGTATATACTTTAAGTCACAGAAAATAAAACAACTTGAGAGCAATATAAACAGAGCTAGACAACTTAGAATGCTAAAAATATTTTAAAATGGCTCCCCTGTAAAATTGCAAAAACAGCAATTGGGCCCTTGTACCACCGAAGGTGTGATTTGTTCTTACTAAGATAATATATATATGTAGTATAATAAAATATATGTAGATTACACATAACTAATCATTTCGCTTAAATTTAGATTAGGTCAGCCAATTTAAAAATAAAAGTATAAAGTGTGAAAAGAGTAAAAAAATGTAAAGCCGTAGCGCATATATTTTTAATAGTAGTACTGAACAAATGTTTCGTCATTTAAACATATGAATATTTGAAAGTTTTACCAAACTCCAACCATGGAAAATCTCAAATTCATACCAGGGGTCACAAGTACCTAGCCTACTTTTCATATTACTCAGGTGGTTTCTGTGAAATGCGAGTGAAAATAGAAATCAAGAGGTAATCACCGGCGAAAACTACTTATTAGGATTAGCTAATTTTCGACATCATGTTCATTACAGTTTATATCGAAAATAACATCGAACATCCCGATGGCTAAACTGCACATTAGTTTAAATTAATAGACTAATTCTAGTCGATTCGAATTCGAACTAATTTTATGCGATTGGATTGACTATTTCTATTAGTGTTTAAATGTACGAAATATCACCAAATTTTACTAATTTTTCTATTAAATATGTACACAAAATTTAATGATTATGAAAAATCCCCGTGTTTGTCCGGGCTCCTTTGCGGAATAGACCATCTGCCTTCTGCATAAGTTTACAGTCACTAACACCGTGACATCCTATTAGGTAGCAGAGCACCAACTCGCTTGGATTGGTACCACTGCCTTGTCTATTCCATATAGCATTTCAGTGCTTGACATTTACGTGTTCCGGTTCGGAGGGTAAAGTATCCGGTAAACTTACTTTTGCTCGATGCCTAACATCCCGGCCTCAGGTTGGTAAAGCACCAACACCACTTTTGTTGTCTCTAGGCGGCGTAGTTTCTTACCATCAGGAACTCTGTTTTCTTTTTTGCCTTCCAATATCATAAAAAAATCTGTTTGCAACTGTTTTCTAAAACCCGATAAAACTCATTAGTCACAATATTATTTGTTAACATTATATAAAAGTCTATAGAGTAAGCATTTATAAAATGCATTTTAGTAAGCATTTATAAACTTAGCTTTTTTAATTATAATTTAATTTATAAACTTAGCATTTATAGACTTTTATATAATGTTAACAAATAATATTGTGACTAATGAGTTTTATCGGGTAGAATTCGAACTAACTTTATGCGATTGGATTGACTATTTCTATTAGTGTTTAAATGTACGAAATATCACCAAATTTTACTAATTTTTCTATTAAATATGTACACAAAATTTAATGATTACGAAAAATCCCCGTGTTTGTCCGGGCTCCTTTGCGGAATAGACCATCTGCCTTCTGCATAGGTTTACAGTCACTAGCACCGTGACATCCTATTAGGTATTTGAGTTTCGCACCAACTCGCTTGGATTGGTACCACTGCCTTGTCTATTCCGTAAATCATTTCAGCGCTTGCCATTGACGTGTTCCGGTTCGGAGGGTAAAGTAGCCGGTAAACTTACTTTTGCTCGATGCCTAACATCCCGGCCTCAGGTTGGCAAAGCAGCAACACCACTTTTGGTGTCTCTAGGCGGCGTGAGTTTCTTACCATCAGGAAATCTGTTTGCTTTTTTGCCTTCCAATATCATAAAAAAAATCTGTTTGCAACTGTTTTCTTAAACCCGATAAAACTCATTAGTCACGATATTATTTGTTAACATTATATAAAAGTCTATAGAGTAAGCATTAATAAAATGCTTACTCTATTAATTATATCACATTTTTTTGTTATTCTATAATGTGTTAATATGCATATTAAAACACGAAATTGGCAATAAGTATAAATAACACTGAAACATGTGTTTAAAACAGATATTTTTTTAGTAACGCCTGTTTTATATTTAGAATAATACATTAAAAATAAATTCCGTATATATCACTAAAACAAAGTATACCTATATTTTTATTAAATGAGGTTTCTAATTTGACAGCATAGTTTTATTATGTTTCTCTTAGAGTATAAATATTTTACGGTAGAGCATTCTTTTTGTTCACTTAGATATATTTTGTACTACATGATATTGTAAAACACTGTTACCTACTATAAGTTAAAGACATTGTCAAAACTTGGATAAATTATTTTATAACCAAGATCAGTTAATTATTTTTGGATTTCTTGTCAGTATGCCTCGACATCGCGTACAAACTAATACAAAATTGTATTCGAGTTTTCACATTTTAGATTTGACCTCTATTGACAAGAAATCAAAGTATTCTAAAAAAAATGGTCTTACAAACGAATAGTTAGAAGCGAATATAACATTTTTTGATATTTACATAATATTTTATCTTGGTGAACTAGCAGGCATTTATTGTAATTATATTTTAAAAACTAAAGCTATTTGCTT
Source organism: Calephelis nemesis (assembly GCA_002245505.1). Taxonomy (NCBI): domain Eukaryota; kingdom Metazoa; phylum Arthropoda; class Insecta; order Lepidoptera; family Riodinidae; genus Calephelis; species Calephelis nemesis. The sequence goes on along the minus strand of NJDD01000077.1, from coordinate 46,994 downwards.
ATCTACTAGAATCTATACGAACTTGTCTAATTTTCTTACACTATTGGAAGACAAACATTCAGATGAAATCGTTAACATTAACACGCCTTAAATGAAGATCCAAAATAAGGTATATCTCCTCGTTGTTCTACTAGTCCAGTGTTTGATTTGATTTCATAAGATCACAGGTTCGATTCCCAAGAAAATATCTACTTAGAAAAACCGTTTGCGTTCGTTGTAAAGAGGTACACCCGTTGTTCGTGCTCTATCATATCACACACTCTAAGGCTTTAACTTTCGATATTTAGTAATTGTATCACAATAGCCTTAATAATCATATCGTTTATGTCATGATTATATTATAACATTCAGTCGATGTTACCGATACCCATATTACAATTGAAACGAGACAACACCATTAAGAGGCGGTAAAGGCCACCTAAAAGTTTTTTACCTGGTAAAAAGAACCATGTTTTGGGCGCATTTACCTTTATTTTTTTGTTTCTTTTATGAGACTGATAGGCTAATACACTAATTTCACGATGGTATGAAATGCACGTCCCTTATGGGTAGCCTTTTAATAGTTGCTAAAATGATTTATATAGATCAAAAGTGGTGGCTAGCACTGTCGTCATGGCGAAAGTAATGCGTAAAGCGAAAGTATCACACGGAAAGAATCTTTTTAAAACTATGTTAATTCACTTAAACTCGTATATATTACTAAACACTTATAACTTAAGCACCGATGATTAATAGGGGTGATATTAGTTTAACTATATTTATGTCTGCCTGTAATAATAACTCGTAAACGAATAGACCGTCATCCTTGTGGTTTTCTATGTTTGAAATCTGATCTGATTAAGGTGGTTCTTATCTACAATTTAGGGTTAGACTTTGTCGGGTTACTTTAAATTTTAAAAGTTAGGGTTATCAATCACTTAATTGACTACCTAGTAATTTAAACCTTTTTTTTATTTAAAGCTTGTATATAAGTTACTAGGTATTAGTCAGTGTTCGCATTGACTTGTTCAGTTACAGATTATAAGATTGCGACCATAAAATAACGCACTAGTAACATTTATGGTCTTAATAAGCAAAGAAATAGGCGACTCTCTTTATTTATAAGTATGTTATAAGTTAAAACTTATACTCTTAAACTCGTATTAACAAAAAAAAAATTGTGACTATATTTTTAAGGCCTAATTCTAGCAGTGGACTTAAAAAGTATTATTCAAGAAGTATCAAATAAGTCCAAATCCAATGTTATAATCATGGGAATTTTAGGAGTTCCTATGAACACCTTCCGTCTCATATCAGCTCTATTACATAATATTTTATTGTCATTAAACCTAAAAGTGTATGCAAAAAACAAGCTCAGTAGAATGATGGCTGTTTTAAAAATACATTGTAAGTTAAATAAAAACTTGTTTAATTAAACACAATCGCGTGAAAATGTTTATTCATTTGTTTTTACACAATAACACAATAATTGTTGACGTTTATCGCATGGGGAAACGTTATTAGTGCATTAATGTCTCATGTGACCGTTATCAGTTTTGTTTCGCACAGGTAGCTGTTGTTATCTAAGTATGAGATTCTGTGTTTTATCTATGTCTTAATAGTCTAAGATCTAAATTAGAAACGACGTTAATTCATATTTCTAGTTGATGAAAAATATTTCATATCGAAACTGGAATGTTAAAATTAGCGATATGTAAATCCTTGCAAAATTATGATTAATGAAATTAAAATCAGTTTTGAATTAATAACTAACTAATGAGTTCAACATATAAATTTAAAACCTATTTTTTTATCTGTAAGTGCGCATTAAATGTATTCGTCGAAGTTATAAGCGTGTTCAATATTTATTAAAATTTAATAAGTAAATTTAATTCGTACTTAATATCATAGTGAAGTATACAAGACTACTGACGGTTGTCGTTGTACATTATTTATTAAAAAGTAATTACAATATTTAACTAAACATGGCAAGATTTATTCAGAAAATTCCGGTAATTAACTTTAATATACCAGAATTGATGTAAGACACGATTCATCGACTAAACAAATGGGTGAAAAAGTTTTTAATTCGGATCTTCCACTAAAATTAAAGGTAGACATAGTCACGGTGTTAGTGATAAATTCACTTGCGAACTTGGTTTTTTTTTATGATATTGGAAGGCAAACAAGCAGACGGATTTCCTGATGGTAAGTAATTCGCGCCGCGATAACACTAAAAACTATCTGTATTTTTTTTAAAACTCCAAGAAAAATACGCAGATAATCTTCAGTATGCTTTTGATAAGTTTTTTAAAAATCTTATTGTTACAATAACCGAGGTGATTAAACATTTAGATAGATGTTCGACGTTTTGAACTTTTGACAAAAGGTCGGTGGACCTTCGACCTTGTTTCAAATTCATTTTACGATAAAAAATATAAAATTTAATGTTACTTCAATCACTTTTAAACCAGCATATCACAAGCAGGTGATACGGATGATTTATTTTCACTTAAAAATAGGAATATTTGCAGTTAATGTTACTTTCATTACATCATATTAAATAAAATTTATTATTTAAATTATTAATTATAAAACTAGGAAGCACTTATTTATAACCATTACAAACGATGTAATACGATCCATGGGTATGATAAGATCTTGTAATAGTTGACAAAAAGTATTTCATTAACATAAAAGTCAATAACATGTATTTGGGTGGAACTAGTAAAATATGAAGTGATTATTTTTCTACCCAACTACAAATATGGGTTATGGATTTAGGCTTATGGTTTTTTTTTACAGCGAACAGGCACAGGTTCTTATGAAAGCCAACCGCGGCGTAAAGACACTAGTCGTCTTACCTCAAAAAGTACACACATGTTTAATTAAACACTGTCTAAAATTGACATCCAACCAATAACACGCTAAAAGTGGATGACGTATCAGCTTGTTATTGGCTAAAAACTCAATTTTAGATAGTGTTTAGTAAAACACGTGTTTAACGCGGTTTTTTTTTAGTCAGGCTATAACTTTCTTATAAATAAATATAGACTAACCCACACGGAATTTTAAATTGCTATTAGTAGCATTACCATCCTGTAGTCTATAATTAGAAATATGACTGCAAATGTTACTTAAATAAATTATTCTAAGGGTGTTAGTCAACGACACTAATACAAAGAAATAGATATCTACGCGCCAAAGCTATAGCAGCGTAGGCTGAGTTTGTCAAGTGCCAAATTTCACGATTCCACAGACATGCCTACTTTCACATCTATTACTCTTTTTATACAAATACGTCGGTTTCAGACACTCGTAACACTAGCATTGGATAATACTCGAGCGATTTAGTTGTGGCATATCAACCTAGTTTTCCCTTGGACGTACCAAGGGAAAACTTCCTTCCACTTTCGCATTCTATATATTTTTGTCAATCTATTTGGCTGCGATACTCAAGGGACAAATTAAAAAAAAACGAAGAGTTGCACTCCGGGTGTGCCGGCAGAAGTAAAAACTTAAATATTAACGTTGTGCATTTTTAATATTTTGGAATAGTTAGGGCGAATTGCTTTTATTGTCTGTATGAAAGTACTATCATTTATGTGGTAGAATACAATATTCCTTTATTGCGCTATTGTACACAAACATGACAACACGAACATTCGCGCAAGCGACCTGCGCCGTCTTACGAATTTTTGTCTTACGAATCAAGTCACGTGTTTAGAAGTTACGCGAGTTTAGAAGTTTTTACCCATTCCAAAAAAAGTGCGCAACGCCGCTAAAGAACTTCAATAACTTAGAAATACACAAATGTATACCACGAATGCGTGCACCTGTCGGGAGTCAAACCTTAGCCTTTTAAACGGTCAACGGCGTTAGGAATAACCTTTCGGCCAACTAGGCGTACTTTCAAAATACGTATAATACATTTTAACACTACGTATGCATTACATTATCAAGTATGACTTTTAAGGTCAAGCCATTAACTTTAACAGAAAAATAATTTGCCCCTGATAAATAACATGTGTTGTTTTCATCTACACACATGTACATATAAATAAAATTTAAGTGTCTGTCCGTAAGTGCACAAAAGTGTTTCTTATTACATAAAATTTAAGTGTCTGTCTGTAATTGCACAAAAGTGTTTCTTATTACATAAAATTTAAGTGTCTTTCTGTATTTGCACATAAGTGTTTGTTATTACATAAAATTTAAGTATCTATCTGCAATTGCACAAAAGTGTTTTTTTGTTACATAAAGGTTGGTATGTCCCCAGATAACTTCTGGAACGGCAAACCTAATTTTAATAAAATTCTCATAGCCCGGTGAAGTTGTAAAAATCTTGCGGTTTGCAACATTATTTAAGCTAATTAAAAAAAATCTTCAAATTTGAACAGCCCATCTATTATTACAAAACATCACTGTTTCAAGTGCTTGTACGAAGTCTTATTTTTTTTAAATCTATTTAGTAAGTACTACCGGGCTAATTTTTTTTAATGGTAAAATTAAAAAAAAAATTGTAAGGCTGCTCTTATGGAGGACAATATAACTATGTATGGTATAAAAATATCATGTTACAATATTTCAAGGCTAAATTTTAAAGCTGCGGCACCGATTATCTGCAATATGGCCTAACTTGAAAGGTAAATTAGTTTTAATCCCGATCTCTCATAATTCTTAATACGCAACTAAATATTATATGGGAACTAAATCATAAGTAATACCTAAAAGGTTATTTTTAAAGGTTAAAAGGTTATATCGGATTTGCATGAAACTTCACAATAATATAGTTTAATACGTCAGAATAATTGTACTAATTTATAAGGTTTTATATTGGTTTGGTCATGTAGAAAGAATGACAGATGAAAGATTGACAAAGCAAATACACAATGCGAATGTGGATGGATGTAGGTACCCGGGGAGACCAAGGTTAACATTCCACGATCAGATCGCTCGGATATTATCCGAGGGTGATGTCAAGAGTCTGAGAGACCAGCGTGTTCGTATGAAAGGGTAATGAATGTAACGAAGTCTGACAGGTTTGCCCCAGGTTTTGGCATTCGATACTCTCTGCTTATCCCGAAAGGGACTTGGCATGAAGATATGTTTATATGTATGTATAATTTATCACGCAGACGAAGCCGCGGGTGAAAGCTAAAGCAACATATACTGTGTGGGGCCCAGTGGTCAGTACGTATGTATATCTTTAGTTATCGTTTGTTAATAGATAATGTATTAAGGTTTGCGTGTGGACAGAAAGTATTTTACTTTGTGTACGTTGAATATTTTTATTAAGTAAGTATCTTCACGCCCATATCCCCGAAGAGGTAGGCAGAGGCACAATCGGGACACCTAGAACTAGCCTAAGACACTAGTCCCACAATGTCATAGGTGGCAAACCTGTCGCCAGCCGGGCATAAATCCAATCCTGAGCTACGTTTTTTTTAATTAGAAAATTGGAAAAGCCAAATTTTCTTTTTGTTGCCCGACAAGGGGATTCGAATCCGGGACCTCATGCAGTCAAGTCCAACAACTGAACCGTAGACTACAGGGGCACCTGTCTATATTTATGCGCCTGTATTACTAAAAATTTTTTTGTTGCCCCACCCGGAATTCGAACTTGGACCTCATGCCTGAACCGCTAGACCACAGAAAGAGTAGTTACAATTTAGATTAGTAGCAATTTCAGCTATTAAAATATTTGTTATTTTTTTGGAAAAATCGTTCATTTCGATAGTAAAGACTTTTATGGATTTATACACCCAGAGGTTTCAACTTACACATGTGTTTAATTGAAAATAACATAAGTCGTAAGAATTTAAAGTATTAAGTATAATGAGTATAGAGTGATTATTTTTCCACACTAATGAATACTTAAACTAGTAAACTACTGGTACAGTATTTAATTACACCAAAAGTATGTCAGTTCCATATTTAATTAAAATAACTTCACATTGTTTTGCCATTTTCTATTTTATAGGGCCTTTGTTTTATATGAGGACACAAGATAAACATAGATATAAGATAAGGTAAATATTTTTATTGTTACCTTCATTTTTATCAAGGTTTAATTTGCGAAAAAAGAATATATTAACAAAATATACATTTACTAGCGGCCAGCCCCGGCTTCGCACGGTTTATACATATAAACCTTTCTCTTCAATCACTTTATCCATTAAAAAATACCGCATCGAAATCCGTTATCTAGTTTCAAAGATTAAAACACACAAAGGGACATAGGGACAGAGCAAGTGACTTTGTTTTATACTATGTAGTGAAGAGATTTTCAATAGTTACGAATTGAAAATAATAATCACAAAATACTTATTACCAGCATATCATCATCATATATCTTTTTTTTTTAAATTAGTTATTTAATATAATACATATTTTTAAAGTATATTTCAAAGTACATATTTTTTTATGTTTTAAGCACATGGGTGTCCTGATGGTAAGAGACAACCCTGCCTTTAGTGACTATAGATGTTACAGGTGCGTTGCTGTCCTGCGGCCTGGATGCTAGGCCAAGTTTCAACTTAATTTTATATAACTGTATTTTATTAATATAAAGTAGTATATGTATTTAGATAAAATATAAAGAATTTCTTAAAAAAATAATCGCTTCTATGCTGTTGTACTCACCTGCTTTTGTTGTTATCGTTTCAATTTCCTGTCTTTTTTTGTTGTCTGGCAGATATTGCTTTGAACGATAAGGTCATTATTTTTCTACTAACTTTTTTTATATTACTAGCCGTTCTGGTAAACTTTATACTTTATATATACTTAATAAATAAATATACTTTATACCGCTAGACATTGACAGCTACTGACAGTATAGGAAAAATTAAAAATAATTAGTAAATTGATGCATTCGTTTAGGCACGATGCTATGACCAAGTACGTATATTTTACAATTACGTATATTTATATATTACGGCTCTCACTAACACCGTGACATCTGACAAGATGGTAGAGTTTCGCAGCGACTCAACCGGGATTGGTACCACCGCGGTACCTATTCCTGCCGCCATAACGTCATGACTTGTTCCGGTTCGGAGGGTAAAGTAGCCGGTAAACTTACTTTTGCTCGAGGCCTACCATAGCGGCTTCAGGTTGGCAACGCACCATTACCACCTTTGGTGTCTCTAGGTGGCATGAATTTTTCACCATCAGGAAACCAGACCAGACCTTAGACCAGATATTCAGTCATTAAAAGCAGTAAAACCGTGTACTTTAATGTTTCTTATATTAAAACATGACCATGATACTCGTATTACATTTCGTATACGATTTCAAGTTTATCTTTTTATTGCCAATAAAAGTATACCTAGGATATAACTTGCGGTATTTTTATATGAACAAAACAATTACTTTGATTAGTCAAAATCCAGAACTACAAAATCCATACTTTTCACCGTTGGCAATTGGTGGAATTCCATTGTATTAACACTTTTAAACTAAACTCTTGTACTTTTTCAAAACTTTGGTTTTTCCAATTTTCTAATAAAAAAAAAGTTACTTGGGATTAGATATGTGCCCGTTTGGCAATAGGCTTGCCACTTTTCACATTGTGGGTCTTAGTGTCTTCGGCTAGTCTTGGGTGCCCTGGTTGTGCCTCTGCCTACCACTTCGAGGATACGGGCGTGAAGATACTTTACTGTTGTACTTTTTCACAATACACTTAATTTAACACTTTACGTTATGTTAACCGATTTCACCATTTGCGAAAACATCGTGGCTTTATACCTAACTGAAATTAAATTCGATTTATTTTAACGTTCAGTATTTGGTTTGTAAAGTTCAATTTTTAGTTATTAACGTTCAGTAATTGGTTATTAATGATTAGTATTTAGTTGTTAAAATTCAATATTTAGTTGTTAGCATTCAGTATTTAGTTGTTAACATTCAGTATTTAGTTGTTAACATTCAGTTTTCAGTTGTTAAAATGAAACTGACTTATTTATCTTTTTTTGTAGTTGTAGGCCTGACGATTTTGTAAAAGTTGAAGGCGGTTCGCTAAAGTATAACTCAAAGTGTTAAACAACGTGTATTTTTAAAATAGTATAGGAGTTTAGTTTAAAAAAATGTATAGCCAGTATTATATCTTTTGCTACTTTCCAACTTCTCGCAAAAAAGTCTGCATTATTTTCTAATTAAATCTAGTGAAACCCACTTGCAGTTAACATATTTAACACGTAACCTGCCAAGTTTATACTGAAAAAGTTTAAATATTATACACAAATTGGACCCAGTTATGCCAAAATATACCAACCCACAAATTGTCAAAAAATGAGTTATTGATACTAAACTGATCAGAATGTGTTTTATTACTACTTAGCAAAAACAACCCATTCTACATTTACATTTGCTAAAACAAATATCTATGAACCAAGCCACACACAAGGACTAAGTCTAAACAATTCTGGTATAATGTCCCAGACACACGTGAGGAACCCTTGATAAATTAAATAAATACTAAATGACTTTGGGTCAATGAATTTAAAAAAAAATAAGACATATACTGATAATAACAATAAATTAACAAAGAGAGTAGAACCACGTGTAAATACAAATCTAACTTACCTCTAAAAGTCAACTTAATGCAGTTGGTAAATTTTGGCATAACTCGGTCCAATTAATAGAAATACGTCACATAAAAAGAACCCTTAAAAACAAATATGGCTGATGACAGCCGTCACTTTACGCTTCGACTGTCAAGTAACCGCCCAGGTGAGTTTACGCCCTTTCCCGCCGAAACGGTTACTGATTGGCCCCCTACACGCATTTGAAATAATTTTAGGTCAGTTATGGGCATATTTTACACGGGCTTCCCCCTATTAGGGGTTTTTATATATGGCCCTGGCCAATTAGTACGGGATATCATGTCCGGGTGTCGATAGCCGCCGACGCGTGTGGTACACCATAATGATGCGTCACTGGTCCGTAATGTGTTTTTGGCGTGTCGGACCCAAGCCACGGTATCTGCTCCACAATATTTACTACTATGTAGTACAGTCCACAAAACCCACGGACCTGATATTAACATTTTATTAAACAATATGAAACTTTACATCAAATTTTTAACAATGTTACATGTACCTGCTAGTAGCCCGGCACTTGCTTCGCTATGTATATGACCGCATGAATGACATAACACAACAAAACAGAAAAGAAAAAACAACTGAAAAAAGTTTGAATTGGACAGTAAAATACCCATTAACAAAACGATCCGCCATTTATTGAATTTATTTGTTACAAAAAAATGTGATAAATTGAGAAATTTTAAAAAAGAAAAAAATTCGCACCAGGTGGGATTTGAACCTGTAACCTTTCGCCTCAAACCAACGTATGCTCTAACCATTTTAGCTACTGAGGATTCAAGTCCTTTGGTGAAATTTTTAATTCCTTTCTTTACCATTAACGCGGGTAAAAAGAGATTTCGTCAGCGTAGAATAAATTTTCATACAAACATTCATTCTCCATTATAGTCCTTAGAGGTCGATAAAACGTATTCTATGTTTGAACTCGGTTCTTTGACTATATGCATATCAAATTTCATCAAAATCGGTCCATTGGTTTAGCAGTGAAAGCGTGACAGAGAGCCAGACTTTCGCATTTCAAATAATAGAACATTATTTTACCTGTATGTTTTTCTTCTGAATGTTTATTTTTTTGATTTGATTGATTTAAGAATGGGTTTTATCTTTGGTTTTTTGTAAAGAAGCTTTTTTGTGATTTATAGTTTCCATGTAGTTGATCAAGATCTGATAGATATAATAACTTATACTTATAATAACATCTTCCCCCGTGTTGGTCCGGGCTCCTTTGTAGAATAGACCATCTGCCTTCCTTTGCCGGGCAGCTCGTAAAAGGCGAGCATAGGCTTATCATCACTTACACCGTGACATCTGACTAGGTGGTAAAGTTTCGCAGCGACTCGCCCGGATTGGTACCACCGCCTTACATATTCCTGCCGCCATAACGTCATGTCGTGTTCCGGTTCGAAGGGTAAGGTAGCCGGTAAACTTACTTTTGCTCGAGGCCTAACACCCTGACCTCAGGTTGGCAACGCACCATTACCATCTTAAGTGTCTCTAGGCGTCGTGAATTTCTTACCATCCGGAAATCTGTCTGCTTGTTTGCCTTCCTATAACATAAAAAAAATTAATGCACATGTTTTGTGTCGACAATTATAATAATAAAACGGTAATTGGAGTTGATGTTTGTATTTTATTATTACGTATATATATTTTTAGGGTAATATCATAACACATACCCAATACATAGCGCCGCCTCTGTGGTCTAGCGGTCCGGCGTCAGACTTGGCTTTCTTAGGTCCCAGGTTCGATCCCGGATTGGGCAACAAAAACATGAGTAATTTTAATTTTCTAATTAAAATAACGTTGCCCGGCACGGAAAATGTGCCCGGTTGGCGATAGGCTTGTCACTTATTACATTGTGGACTTTATGTCTTCGGCTAGTCGTGGGTTCAATGGATGTTTCTCTGACTACCTGTTTATGGGCAAGGGCGTAAAGATGTTTTTATACATATTTTTAGCCATGTATGTTATTGTAATAAGAAGGTTCTAATAAAAATCTAGATTCATATTTTAGACTTTAGAAAAAACAACGTCTGTCGTGTCATTTCCCATATCAATTATATTAAAGCCCTAGCTATTTTAGTCTATATATTTCAGCTCTTCGTTACTAAATGAATAATAAATGAAGATGTCAGGAAATTCTCAAATCTAATCTCAAATAGTCTTCTGCGGTTTAATATTATAAATAGTAATACCTAAATAGATGTCTGGAAACTTTTTGGCCTATGAGATAAACTATTTCTAGCTGATATATATTTTATAAATAAATATAACTGACCCGACGGGCGTCCTGTCCTAACTATGAATATTTTATTAATAAATTTTCAAATATTCGTCTAAACTTAGAATATTTATTTAGTGCTTAGTCTAGCGGTCCGGCCTCGGACTTGACTTCTTGATGGTCGGGCAAATACAAAAAATAGACAATGTGTATTTTCAACGTTGCTCGGGATTTGAAACGTTCCTTTGGATATCACTACCTAAATCTTCAGGGTATAGGCGTGAAGATACTTTTTTTATTCTTTCATAACCACATTCTCCTGATAACAATTAACAATTATGCGTGCAAAATTAAAATTATGTAAAAGATGCTGTAGCTGTTATTTTTGCTGGTTGGAAATAAAAATTCAATGTTTAATAAAAACAGGCAATCCCATACTAATTTAAGAGCTTCAATTGCTGAATTACAGTATCTACCTTTAAAATTGAGCACCTCTAAGGCTAAGAACCCACGAAGCGGTATCCACCCGCACCCGCCGCGGTCGTGGAACTATGATTTTATTTCAAAATTTTCGGTTCAAATTAATTTTACGGTCACACAGCCGTCGCAGTTGAAATAATCGCTCACAAACTTATACGATTCTACCGACGGGCAACAGGGCCGCAGGAACCACAAACAACCGCGGGCGCTTCGAGTATAAAATGTATCGTGAAATATGTTCTGACTTTTTTCATGTAAATCTACATCCTACAGAAATCGCGCCGTGAGTTCTTGGCGTAAACAGTCTAGTGCTTTTATTTTATTGGCCTAAATAGTTTAGTACTTTTGCTAGAAAAATAATAACGATTTTTCATCTTATACATAGAAACATGAAACAAAATCAGGTTCGCTACTACAATCTAGATGCAAAAATAACGGAAACTACCAAAAGCAGATTCGCCGTTATACTAATATGTTACTAATATATACCTACCTACTAATATTTCAAATTTTAGTCTGTTTTGTTTTCTGTCTGTAATGCTTTACAGTTAAAACCCTAGGCTGCGTTTGATGAAACTTTACAGTAATTTGATTTATACGCCAGAATAATACGCAATTTGTGATCCAAGTTCAAACTTGGCCTAATTAAAAACCAACCCAACCAAAGTTTGTATAAAATTCTATTCTACGCTGACTAAGTCACAGGTAAATTTATAGACCTGAGTTATTTCTATGGTAGACCGTTTGTTCTAAAATCTACCCTCATATGGGAATATGAAGTTATTTACGTTGACGACGTCGCGTAAAACTTCTATTATTGTTACCTATCCACACTTGTAGGTACAGTAAGTAGGGTAAAATTCTTTAAGAACCCTCTTTCCTGTCAATAACCTGAACCAGAGCGTTGCGTGAGTCCATTTCTATATTGCCACGACGAATAATTACTTTTATCTGATACCATTTTTACGAACACATTAGTTTATTTGCAGCATGAAAGGTGATGTTCGTGTGTTTAGTGAAAAGCTTGTTTTGTATTTGTTTTATTACAAATACGCTTTTTACAAGCTCTTATTTGACTTGATTGTTTATTCTTTTTTGTATGTCGAATTTTGTATTTGAATTTCGAATCAGTATTAACTGATAGAATTCTGACTATACGATTGGTTAATGATTAGTGACGTCATTCTAATATGGCGGACTATCCAAAATGGTGGAGTTGTGGATTTATGCAATCTTAAGATTTTGTTATAAAAATATGGACATGAAAAATGTAACATAAAAATATTGAATGTATGTTATTTTTGCTTTGGGCTAAGTTGAGATAATGAGCGCTGAACGCGCGTTTGGAAAACGTGTACATTAATTTCACACATACACCTATTCCACTACATAAAAACACATTAACATGTTTTCTTTTTATTTTGGGTTAACTTCAGAAAAAGAGCGCTGAATGCGCGTTAAAAAAAAGTGAACAATAATTTTACACATACAACTACACAATTTTACACGGTACATAAATTTTATTCAAGACTAGCTTTCGCCCGCGACTTCTTCCTCGTAGATTATAGCCTATAGCCTTCCTCGTTAAATGGGCTATCTAACACTAAAAGAATTTTTCAAATCCGACCAGCAGTTCCTGAGATTAGCGCGTTCAAACAAACAAACTCTTCAGCTTTATAATATTAGTATAGATAAGTCACGTTCGGATATTTGGACTTAAACAACACTTGTGTATTTGTTCACCCACTTTCAAAGCTCCATATGAACGTAGCCTTATATATAGTTAAAAAAGTATAAGGTATCATGCACATAAGCCTAGAAAAAATAAAATGGTGAAAAGCATATAGTCATTGTCTAGAATAACCGAAGCCAAAGCTATTAGCGGCATGGCTTCTTAAAAAAAACCGAGCTCATCAAACGTGAAAAACATTTCCATCGTCGTATTAATTTTCAGTACATGTTCCTTCACAGCTGTCTTAGTAAAAAATAAACTAATGGCCGGACCTCTAAGATTTATCCGTTGACGTAATTTGATGTCTAGTAATTGTAGGCGTAATTCGATCCCGTTCTAAGCAAAGGCCGACAAATTTAAACACAAAACTGTCACTAGGGGTTAAGCCGTTTTTAATTTCATAGGCCTTGTCTCTCCAGTGATAAACTCGCTGAAGCGGAAGGTGAAATACATCTATCACCTCACAAAACACCGTACCGCATCTGTAAGTATAAAAAATGTCGTTTCTGTACATTGAAATATTCTATAATCATCCTTGGAAAAGCTTAGCAAAGCTTTGGCTTGAGCTTTAGATTCAGAATTTTGCAATTCTTGTTTATTTTATTTTTTTAATTTAGTCGCAGTAAATCGTTTTTATAAGTGAACTGTTCTTATCATATTATAACTAGCCAACCCGGCAAAAGCTTGTATGGTAAAAGTACAAGTATCATTTTTCCTATTTTGCGTACAATTAGCCGTTTTTATGTTCATAAGAATCTTCTCCTAAAAATAACTAACTTTACAGCTTTATTTTTTTAGGTTGGCTGGAAGAAATTTCAGTAGATAGGGACAAGTTCACTTTTTGCGCATTTTTTCTGTTGTTTTTCTCCATTTTTGCTTTTAGTATGCAATAAATATAATATAAACTAACAACAAAATAACAAAAATGCCATTATTTAGGATTGATGCGATGAAATAAATGAGGATTGCATACATTGCGGTTATATGTATAATGTTCACTACACATATATACTCAACGCCAATAAAATATATCACTACATAGTACAAAACTCGGTCCCTATACCCCTTTGTATGCTTAAATCTTTAAAACTATGCAGCGGATTTTAATGCGGTTTTTTGAAGTGAAACTTCTTTATCGGGGTTGGAAAAAAATTTAGTGTAACATTTTTTCGTTACGCGTCACATTTTTCCGTTACTCACCATCTTTGTTCTTATCCCAACCACGCGTGAATCGAAGTATACTTTCTCCAGCGGAGTTGGGACTGGCAATAAACTTTATTTAACCAATTTCTGTAAAGTTGCATATAGTAAATAAATTATTTTTTGAAAAATAACGTCATAAAGAAGTTTCACTTCTTCACTCCTTACGAGTGTACGCTAGTACACGCACACATTTTTTAATAGATAAATTGGTTGAAGAGGAAGATCTATATGTATATTTCATAATCGTGAAGCCGGGGCGGGCCGCTAGTATATAACAAATAAAAAGTCTATAATAGTAGGCTAGGCTAGTATATAAGAAATTTTTAAACTAATCAAGTACGAGTAAAATCAAGTACGAGTGAAAAAGTCATAGGGATAGGGATATCTCGAATATAGATTTACCGCCTGGCCTATTCCTGCTACCTTAATGATAATGTCATGTATAATACCGTATAATAGCCTTTTTGACATAATTTTGCTTTGATACATTTTTTAAACTTATTTATAGGTAGATCTCTAATACCAAATAACGATGTCAACGAACAAAGCGGTAATTCATCTGATACATTGTAAATCATTTAACATAAATGAAAATGATATGATCAAGACGACGTAACCGAATCCCTTTTTCCATCAACCGAACGACCAGAACACGTATGTAAAATTGCTACGCTGGTTTGGGATATAACGTTACATGTATGATTTGAATTTACCATTGTCGGGACTGTGTGGTCTAGCGGTTCAGTTGTTGGACTTGACTGCATGAGGTCTCAGGTTCGAATCCCGGGTCGGTCGATAAAGGAAATTGGGTTTTCCAATTTTCTAATAAAAAAACGTTGCTCGGGATTGGATACGTGCCCCGTTGGCGATAGGTTTGCCACCTATCATATTCTGGGACTTAGTGTCTTCGACTAGCCGTAGGTGCTTTGGTGATATCACTGCCTAAATCTTAGGGGATAGGGGCGTGAAGATACTTTAAAATAAAAAGGACAGATACCGGCATTTATATTGTATAATGTACTGACCCAACAGCAAAATGAGCCGGTTTTATTCAAAGTGGATTTTATTATCATTTACAAATTTCCTTACACTTGACTGAAGGTTTTAGGTTTCCTACACCGAAAAACATGTTAAATTAACCATACCTCAATATTATACTAAGATCATAATCAAGGTGTCATTTCTTAATTAGCTAATGCATTAAAGCTGTGACCTAAACCTGTCATTATGGACATGTTCTTATTAATAATGGGTTTTGTAATTATGCTCAGGTCGCATGATATATAGCTATAGCTTCATAAATAGCAATGAATATATTTAAAAAAGTATCTTCACGCCCATATCACCGAAGAGGTAGGCAGAGGCACAACCAGGGCACCCACGACTAGCCTAGCACACTCTGCCAACCGCTCCGGGGATATGGGCGTGAAGACACTATTATCCGGAGCTACTATTATATTATATTATCATTAGCCGGAGGACGTCCACTGCTGGTCAATTACATAAGTGTATCCAGCGACTCTCCGTTACTTTGACCAGGGTGCTTATTATGTATCTTAGTTTCCAACACAAAATGGAAAAACTGTACATCAAATAGCTGTCAAATGACGTGTTTTATATTTGCTGTCTCCACTGACCAACAGAAATACAATAGAGATAGCAAACACAAATGACGTCATTAGATCACTTTTGCAGTTTGAGTTGGCAACTGAGATACATAATCATCCCCCTGATCCACGTAACTGACCAAACGCAATCTATGTGTACTAACTTATGGGAAACTCAGAGTTTAAACGACTGCCCGAAACTTAACCAAAGACTACATGACTAAAACCTATAAAGGCAGATAACCATAATTCAAATTCATAAAATTTAAAAGGACTTCAACACGTATAGGTGAACAAAATAAAGGTCCGTAATGTCCACCGTTTAGACTTTATTTACAATTATGAGCTGGGGAGGGCCATGGGGCGTTTTCGTCCATCCTTTTGAATTTATTTTATAGTTATTATAAGCATTCTTAAACTGAAATCGTTTTATTTCATGTTTAAATATACCAAGTACCTCTCCCAGTGTTGGTCCGGGCTAAGTGTAACAGACCATTTGCCTTCCTGCCAGCTCGTAAAAGGCTAACATAGGCTTACAGTCACTATCACCTCGACATTAGACTAGGAGGTAAAGTTTCGTAGCGACTTGCCCGGATTGGTACCTATTCCTGCCACTAGAACGTCAGTGCTTGCTGTTGACGTGTTCCAGTTCAGAGGGTAAGGTAGCTGGTAAACTTACTTGAATCGAGCCGAGCTCGAGGTTGGCAACGCACCATTACTATGTTTCGTGTCTCTGGGAGCCTGAATTTCTTACCATCAGGAAATCTGTATGCTTGTTTGCCTTCCAATATCATAAAAAATAATTTTAGTTATTGGGTTCCACTTTCCCTTTATCGTCGTATCACCTGTCATCGAATGAATTTGTTAATTCTATTTCTGTTGTGTTAGTTACTGTCAGGTGAAGGTTCACATCTTTCACCTCTCACCACTTTGTTAGTGTTCTCACCAATCACATTTTAGGTGTCGTGGGTTAGTTGCCCTGGTTGTACCTCTGCCTACCGCCTTGAGAAAATTCTGTGAAGATACTTATAGAAACGGCAAACTTGTAACAAAGGAAGTTACAAAAATTTATGAGATACAAAAAGTGATCAAAGTACAGAAATTAATATCATCCTCTTCTTTAAGTTGGTTAAACTATTGATTAAACTGCTAATCGAATAATATGCTTCAGAAATAATAAGTCCTGAAAAATAAATATTCCGTTTTTAATACTTAAGCGTGACATTTCTAAATCCTGTTTCCTATTTTTATAAAAAAAATATACCGGTCAGTAAAATGGGATATGAATAAAATATATTAGAGGTGTGAAACCCCTGAGTTTGGGGGAGTGAAAGCTGGGGGTGGTTTGAGAGGTGAATAAAAGAACTATTTAAAACATAGCGGTGGTGCATCAGGGATATTTCATTTTGATCAAATCGCCTCTGTGGTTTAAGGGCTCAGAGTTTCCATTGGTATATGAAGTACGGGGTCGATTTCTGGTTCCAGCAAATCAATGTGGTTTTTTCTGTTTTTTCCCTTGACTTGACTGGTTGAGGTCCCGGCTTCAGTTCCAAAGTTTAACGGTCTTGCTTGCTAAAAGACACCTGTTATAAACCCATTGATGATGGAATGGGTAAAGCAGTGGTCAGACAATTTTAGTTTGTTAGTTTTATTGTGTCCATACATAAAGACAATTGGTATTTATTCCATGGAGTGTAGGACTAAAAATTGAAACAATAAACGTATTCCTTGTATTGGTTCGGGCTCCTTTGCAGAATAGACCATCTACCTTCCTGCCAGGCAGCTCGTAACTACTAGCACCGTGACATCTGACTAGGTGGTAGAGTTTTGCAGCGGCTCACTCGGATTAGTACCACCGTTTTACCTATTCCTCCTGCCATAACGTCATTACGGTTCGGAGGGTAAGGTAGCCGGTAAACTTACTTTTGCTCGAGGCCTATCATCCCGGCCTCAGGTTGGCAACGCACCATTACCACCTTTGGTGTCTCTAGGCGGCGTTAATTTCTTACTATCCGGAAATTCGTCTGCTTGTTTGCCTTCCAATATCATTAAAAAAAATGTAGCATCAAAAATAGCATGTTTCGTCTTTCAAGAAATCGTTTCTGTGCTTCCCTATTTTAAAATAATTCAAGAACTGTAAAACTGAAAAAAACTGACTCCAATTTCGTGACCAAGTCAGCTGGATATACAAAAAATATTCATTATTAAGTATAACTCATTATTGGATACAAGCTGCTGGTGACCGTGACTTGTGGCGCTCTTTGGGGGAGGCTTATGTCCAGCAGTGGACGTCCTTCGACTGCTGATGATGTTTATGATGATGATAAAGTATCATTTTTTATTCATACGATTTTAAAAGGTTTGAAAAAAAACATCAAAACTTAATCATTATGTATGAAATAAACTAACACACAGAAAACAGACGACTAAGCTCTATCACATTTACGCCTTCTGTGACTAATTATTATGTTATTAGCGGTCACGAGTTGACCACGACCAATGCAAATTAAATGGCGAGCACCTACAAGTCCAAATACGCATTAAGACCCGGCAATAAAAAGACCAATAACTTCCTTTTATTCGAAGTTATTTAAAAACTATGCAAATACTAGCTGCGCCCCGCGGTTTCACCCGCGTAAGTCCCAATCTCCGGAACTCCGGGATAAAAACTAGCCTATATGTTATTCTTGGTCTTCAGCTACCTACATACCAAATTTCATCGTAATCGGCTTTGTAGTTTTTGCGTGAAAGAGTAACAAACATCCATACATCCATACATACAAACTTTCGCATTTATAATATTAATAGGATTAAAAGTAGGACATTTCGCGAGAATACATAAACGGTTTCGCATAAATATAACCACGGTTAACTGGAAAGCTTTAATAACAACAGGGATAGATGGTAATATTTTTGTGTTTATTTCATTTTTATGAGTTAAAGTAGGAAGCATGAGGTGGCGAGAGAGATACGGATTTAATTGAAGGCTGGGGTGAGGGTGATTCTCCCTGGCGGAATAGCAAAATAAAAAAGATGCGAAGCTATCCCCGCTAGCACGGATGCTGTGAAACTGGCACGCTAGGGATAAATGAAGGTTTTTTGTTTGGAGAACTGCGGTATAGTGGGTGTGTGTCGCTTAACATTTGATTCTTAGCGATACTTTGCTTTTTATTTTGGATGCTTTATTATAATGGTTTTATAATTTATTATTTATAAAGACATGAAACTTTCCAGCTAGAACGGGTGTTTTAAAAACTAACTCACTCGATGAAGGTTTTTCTAGGAAAAAGAAAGAAAGAAATTTATTTATTAGCGGAATATGTGTGTTTAAAAGTTGTTACAGAATACTTATTCGTACCAACATATTCTACCACAATGTGGTTTGCAAATATCTAACTTAATTAAATATTGTAGTTTTTGTTTCCGTTATTTATATACTTTTACACATAAATTCGTTAAAATATATTTACTACTAGGCTAACACTTAATAATTTAATAAATACTATTTGAAGAACTGCGGTACAGTGTGTATGTGTG
The DNA here is from genome assembly GCA_002245505.1 of Calephelis nemesis. Lineage (NCBI taxonomy): Eukaryota > Metazoa > Arthropoda > Insecta > Lepidoptera > Riodinidae > Calephelis > Calephelis nemesis. The sequence goes on along the minus strand of NJDD01000077.1, from coordinate 27,632 downwards.
TCTTTTCCTAGCCTTTAAATTTGATATGAACCCTTTATAACATATTTGTAATTTATTTATAATTCACAAAGACGCGAAACCATCAAGCTAGAATAAATGTTGTAAAAACAAACACGCTAGGGATAAATCAAAGTTTTTTTTTATTTAAAGAACTGCATGTGTGTATCGCTTAATATATGACTGTTGGTAGTAATTGGCTTTTTTTATTTTTGACGTTATTTATTAAAGTGGTTTTATAATTTGTTATTTATAAAGTCGCAAAACCATCAATCTACCATTGATAAAGTAAAAACTGTCACGCAAGGGATGAATAAAGTGTTTTTTTTTTGTTTAGAGAAGTGCCGTTAGTCTGTTGCTTAACATTTAATTCTTCGCGATACTATGATTTGATTTTGGATATCAATATTAATATGCTTTTTTGATTTTATTACTTACAAAGACGTGAAACCATCTAGATTGATGGGTGCTGTAAAAACTGGCACGCTAGGAATAAACTAAGGCTTCCTTGTCTGAAAAACTGCGGTATAGAAGACGTGTGTTGCTATTTGATTCTTAACGGATCTTTGCCTTCTAGTTTGGATGGATGGATTGGATTTCTGGATTACATCTGTAAAACGCAAACCATCATGATTGAATGGATGTAGTAAAAATTAGCACGCTGACGATAAATGAAGATTTTTTTTAATTTAAAAAATGGTTATTTCTCGATAACCAGCCTTCTTTCACTACATACAAAAAATATGCAATAGTATCGCCCTGTTATGACGTGAAAGATGAACAAATAAACAGATAAATACGTAACAAATAAACTCTCTCTCATATAAGTACAACATTAGACAACTGTATTACCATTTTTTGACAACGTTATTTTCAAAATATGAATTATTGGGAAAATTTACATATTAGATTTTTCAAAGGCGTGTAAAGTTATCCCAGAGTCCCATTAATGATTTAGGGCCTTCAATCCCTTAACCTTTTAGTCCTCTATGAAAGTAAAGTGTGATATATCATTTTTCAGCATACCGTATACTTGATATCCTTCCTAATAATTTTTCTAACCATTTAAATCTAGTTTTAAAATGATCTATTAATACAAAAATGCTCAAAAGAATACTGAAGTGAATGTAAAAAAAAATATTAACGCCATCGGAAATCCATGTTAGTTAATCGTTCATAATTCTCATTTTCATTAAATAGCTCATTTGTTTATGCTAAGCGAGAATAATTATCGCTTAAGTAATTATTACTAATAGTAAAAACCGTAAGTTCACACAACGACGTGAAAAAAGAATTCTGCGCCGCAAAGTTGTAAAGTGGCAGTCGAAATGCTTTTTTTTGTAAGTAGTAGCACTTGAAGCTACGAACTTAAACGATATTTTCTACTGACTAGTTTTAAGTTTGCAAAGCCACAAATAAGTGTAAGTATTACTCAAAAAAAATATTAATTTATACTAGCGGCCCGCCCCGGTATAAAACATACGTATAAACCTTCCTCTTCAATCACTTTATCTGTTTAAAAAAACCGCATCATAATTTGTTGCATAGTTATAAAGATTTAGGCATACAAAGGGACATAATGAAAGATAAAGCTACTTTGTTTTATACTATGTAGTGATACCTCATTGTTTAAATATTCACATAGTCAATACCGTGACTTCTAACTAGGTGGTAGACTTTCGCAGCGACTCGCTCGGATTGGTACCACCGCCTATTCTTGCCGCCATAACGTCATGACGTGTTCCGGTTTGGAGGGTAAGGTAGCCGGTAAACTTACTTTTTCTCGAGACTTACTTTTTCCCGGCCTCATGTTGGCAACGCACCATTACCACCTTTGGTGTCTCTAGGCGGCGTTAATTATTTAACGTTGGCCTTTTAATATCATATAAAAAATTAAAAAAAAAGGATCTTGCAGTAGCAAAAAGGCACTAGCAGCAGCAAGAACCTTTTTTTTTATATAAATCCCGATATCCTCAAATAACTTAAAACATTAACTAGGCAACATTATTTTATCGTAAAACTGTAACACGGCAGCTTTTAAACCTTGACCAAAACCTAATTTAAATCTAACGGCACTCTGATACGTTAACTATTATTCAATTTATCATTAAGTCACAGTTTTGTTTAGAAAATGTCAACTTAATGACTAATAAAAAAAAATGACCTCTTTGACCGTAAACTTATTTCATAACTAGCTGCGCCCCGCGGTTTCACCCGCGTACGTCCCAATCCCGCGGGAACTCCGGGATAAAAAGTAGCCTATATGTTATTCTGGGTCTTCAGCTACCTACATACCAAATTTCATCGTAATCGGCTTTGTAGTTTTTGCGTGAAAGAGTAACAAACATCCATACATCCATACATACAAACTTTCGCATTTATAATATTAATAGGATACCTTTTTCTAATAAACTTTGTCCTCTTTAATGCAAACATAAATAATTAGTATAAAATGTGTGGCAATAAGGTATTGTCCGTATTAAGTTAAATTTATTCTTATTTGAAAATAAA
>NJDD01000077.1:0-14966 GCA_002245505.1 Calephelis nemesis | reverse complement strand
CTCAGACCCTCGATATGCTTACAAAATTGTATGAAAATTGGTCAAGCCGTTTCGGAGTAGTATGGTAACTAACATTGTGACACGGGAATTTTATATAATATAAGATTTTTTCAAGTCAGAGTAGACAGAGAATATCGAGTGCCAAATCTAACGATCTTTATACCTTTCTTCATTCCTCCACATTCAATACCCTTGTTATACAAACACGCCAGATTCGGAGACTCTTGACACCATCCTAGGATTATACACAAACAATTTGATCGTTAATATCAATCTAAGTCTCCCAGGATACCTACGTCCATCCGCATTCGCATTGTAAATCTGTTTTGTCGATCTTTCATCTGCCTTTCTTTTCACATGACCAAACCAGCGGAGCATGCCACGCCACTAGCTGGTATAATGTGTCCTGTGGAAGAAAACTAGAGCCTTTACTATGAAAAGATCAATCAAAATCAGAAAAAATCTTTGAACACGTTGCCGCCTCGTTGGTCCAGGGGCTAGCGCACATGTCTAGCTCCACCGACCAACCGCGAGGCTAAGTTTCCATTCCCGACGTCGGCAAGAGTTTATGTGATAAACATTTACATCTCTACATTCAAGTATTTCTAAAAATTAGAATCGTGACTAGCATCCAGCATCCGTAATACAAGTATGGAAAAAGCTCAAATGTAAAAATTCAAAGTTTCAAAAATACCTATAAAATGTATTATGAATAATTTAAGAGATGTTCGCATGCTTGAAGTCATTGCTGTCTAAGGCTTATAACTCACGGAGCGCTTTTCACCCGCGCCCGTCGCGATTGTGAACTTGCCGTTTTATTTCAAAACTGGAGAGACCGGTAATTCGTGCGGTCAGACAGCCGTCGCGCTTGAAATCATCGCCCGCAAATTTGTAGGATTCTACGGGCGGCCGACCGATGAGGCGGGATCCACGCGGGCGCTGCGGGTTTAAAACGCGTCGTGAAATGTGGTCTTACGTTTGGTATATAAATCTACATTCTACAGAACCAGCGGGCCCGCAACCGCCGCAGGCGCGGGTAAAAACCGCTCCGTGAGTTCTTAGGCTAAAGGCATTCTGGTTCTGTCACAAAATTAAACATCCTTGCCACAAGAACAATTCCTTTACTTTTTTTCTATTTTAGGCACTAAGTTGTTTGCTTTTTTTAATTACACGTGTTACAAAAATGAAAAAGTTATAAAATAAGTACAAATAAATAAATATACGTTGAACACATGTTTTATAACACACTGACTAAAATTGCCAATAGCTTGTTTCAACGTATATTGAATGGATAGTATAGACATTATAGACGGTGCTTACTTATACGTGTATCTAGATTTTTATTGTAGTGAGGAGGTTAGTTTCTTATAGACAAGCAAATATTCTTTGGTCTTTTAAATTCTCCAAAGGTTGCAACCTTGAGATAGACCCAAACGGCCTGTATTGTGGATACGGTACTGCAAGAAAAATGCTTGTCTCATGTAACAATGAACATGAGAGATAAAACATATCACGTTGCAACTACCACAAGTGCAAAGGAACGTATAAATTGGATGCTTTAAAATTAACCTCAACCATACTTATGTATGTAGAGATAATTTTTTGTGGTAATTCACATCGCATAGAATTACCAAAATTATGAGATTTTGACCAACTTGTATAAGTTTACCTATTAGTCTATTTTTTAAATGGAACTATGCAGTATGTATAACTATGCAGCCATCTAAATTGGGACTTTACCAGTTTCTCTCTTTTTTAGAATGTGATAGAAAATCGTTTTATTTACATTCACTTTACAGGAGGCAATTTATTTAAAAACACTTGTACTTTCCACAATATATTTATTATTTTTTATTTTTATAATTTAGCCAACCGGTTTCGCTATACAAGCATCATCAGGGCTATATAACAACTGAAGTTTTGTTAAAAATAATACCGTTTTGTTAAAAATAAAAACAAAACTTCAGTTGTTATATAGCCCTGATGATGCTTGTATAGCGAAACCGGTTGGCTAAATTATAAAAATAAAAAATAATAAAATATATTGTGGAAAGTACAAGTGTTTTTAAATAAATTACATCAAGAATGGAATTCCACCAAGCTCCGACGATAAGAAGTATAGAATCTTTACAGGAGGCACTTGTGACGAGTCTATATAATACTTAAAACTACCATCGGATTAGAACGTGGTCACACGCTGAGAAGATCCGGTAAGAAACTCAGCGGGTTTGTCTTTTTTTCCTCTATACAAATTTTTTTGCAATACACCGCCTCGTTGGTCGAGTGACTAGCGTACACGCCTAGCTACACTGACCAACCGCGAAGCTCGGATTCGATTCCCGACGGGGGCATGCATTTGTGTGATGAAAATTTAGATGTCTTCATTTCCGGGTCTTTGTGTTTAATAAATTTATTCTGGTATCTATTTAAGTGTTTCTATTGGTATCGTTGACTAACACCCATAACACAAGCGTATAATTTGCTTACTTTGGGGTTAGATTCAATTTGTGTAATTTGTCCACAGAAAATAATACATCTTTTTATCGATGCTTGCTGAAATTCTATTCCAGACACAATTAAATAATTTCACTTTGTAAAAAAAAGGAAGTACAAATAAAATAAATAGATTGTGTGTAGGATTATACCGCTATGTTCATGGTGACCATAAAACTAATTTGCAAGTACGTATTAAAAATCGTATCTTCACGCCCATATCCCCGAAGATGTACGCAGCGGCACAAGAAAGGCACCCACGATTAGCCGAAGACACTAAGTCCTGTCACAGGTGGCCTACCGTCAACCGGGCACATATCCAATCCTTGCAACGTTATTTTCAATAGAAACTTGAAAATACGAACTTTCTATTTTTTGTTTCCCTTTCGATTCCGGGGATCGAATTCAGGCCCTCAAGAAGTCAAGTCTGACGCCAGACCGCTAGACCACAGAGGCGATCAAATATGCATTCGAAGAGACAGTGCTGAGTTATACTTGTCCCTTAAACTTTCCCCAATGTTTAGGACGCCGTACCAAAATATTGAAACCATGTCCCCAACACTGTCTCCTATATCTGTCATAGGATTATGTGATAGCATTTAATAGGCACTAAAACGACAAATATTATAAATAAGGTAATTCTCCTGCAAAACAACCGGAATCAGTCAGCATATTTTAATTTTCTCTATACATACTTATTTCGGGTATTAAAAACTTTCAATGTCAGCTATATTGAATTTTTTGCAATAAATGAGGTAGTACATAAGGCAATCTTTACCCTTACTTTGACATCGAAGTGGATTTTAATACCAGTGTAACAAAATTAATTCAATTTTTTTTACTAATACCTACAGAAATTAAAATTAAGTATTTCAACCTAAAAGGTTTCATACTTTTAAACAGAAAAAAAATTGAATACAGACCTATCTACATTTTTTTTTCAAAATTAGAAATGTATTAAAATTTAGTTTCATATACCAATTTTGTTTACTTTAAAGAAAAGGAAATACAAAAAACATATAGTCATCTAATACTACAACAACATTAAAAAACAATCTTATTTTTTTATATTATAAAAATGAACATAGCAATGGTTGGTGGAAAATTTGATATCAAAAAATATTGTTCTTCTTCAATGGATTAATACAATTTTAATTATGCAATTCAAGCGCATCTAAAACGTATTGCAAAAGTTGCAAAACTAAACTTAAAAGAGCATGTATTCGCATAGTCCCATGGAATCCAAAACATCGCTCGCTTAGTTTAGAATTCGTAAATCACTCACCGATTCATACAATCTGAGTAAATCTCCGCAGCGCCTAATTAGAGATCAAAGATACACCGGTAACCCTTTATTTTGAAAACGCACAAATTTTCCACAAATAATTGGAACAAATACACATAAATCAATCTAACACTTTGATGTGCCCATGTCCGGTATGACGTCACTCATATATGTCATACATTCATTATTTGTTCACGTATAGTAGATGAAAGAAGCGACAATATAAATAAACATATTGTGTGATGCCTGTGACAGTGTTGAAAGGACGTGTGATAGAGTATATTGAAATTCATGAGAACTCCCCAATTACTTTCATCCGCTCTGTATAAACATAGTTTGGAGTAATGACTGATTTAGAGGTTGGTACGGTTTTATATGAACTATAATGAAGACAGTTGTTGGAAATTATCTCCTTTTTATTACGAGTTTGGTTTGTAACTGAGTGTTTATGTGGTATTTAAATGCTTTATAGGTTATCAACATAGGTTTATAATGTAGTAAAAGGCTTTCGAAAATTGGATGCAGTTTTCACTCTTTTGAGCTGTATGTATACGGAATAAGACGCATGTTGACAGTTGGTGAGTTTTTAAAGTCGACAACTCGTAAATAAACTTTACACTTAACTTCGTAAAAAATTCACTATACTGTATTTCAGCCTATGTTCATTTACGGGTAATATTAATAACCTAGCTACAGATGAAGATAGGCCTCCTAAAGTATTTTTGTTAAGACATTTTTGTTAATTATTGAAAAATAATAGCGGTCTCCTGCAACTGATCGAAATTAAATCTCTAAACTTATAGATAGGTTATTAATATTGAACGTTAGTGGTTGGAATCATATTGACATCTAATGAAGACTTTTTTCTTTAAATTAAAAATGTATTATAAATCGTAATAAATATATACCATGGAAAAAAGTTTGAATAAGGCATGTTCAGTTAGTTCAGTCATGTGGTAGGAATGGCAGAAGAAAAACGTTAACAATATACTATCAAATCGGTTGCAATTTATCCGAGAGTGGTCTGAAACCGATGTTTATGTAAAAAAGATTCATGTGGAGCAACCTAGACAGATCTGTAGGAATGGTAAAGCATGACACAAGATTATCTCTGCCTACCTAGTATGGGACTTGGCGTCAAGATATATAAGTTATATATTTCATATCTTTATTATGTTACTCAAAAGTCGCATCAATGGGTATAAATAATTTCAGTATACATTATAAATATATCTTAAAGTGGCAATAAGTTGTGAATTTTTTTATCAACACAGACACATATGCATACGTATCTTCACACCAAGTCCCTCACAAAGTATGCAGAGAGTATAGAGTGCCCAAGGTCACGATCCTTGCAGAGTTGCCTTGTTTCCTGCACATTCATTACCCTTTTAATATAAACATTCGAAGACTCTTGACACCATCTTCTGATAAAACCAGATTTGGTCGTGGAATGTCAACCTAGGTCTCCCCAGGTACCTACACACATACACATTCGCATTTTATATTTTATTTATTCATTCAATACAATACAATAACTCTTTGTTGTGCACCAAATACAAAGAAAATACAAATACATTAAAAATTATCTTCATGCCCATATCTCCATAAGGCACCCACGACTAACCGAAGACACTAAGTCCCATAATGTGATAGGTGGCGAGTCTATCGCCAACCGGTCACATATCCAATACCGAGCAACGTTTTTTTATTAGAAATTTTTTTATTAGAAAAAATTTTTATTAGAAAAAAAATCGGGCAACATAAACAAACCCAATTTTCATTATGTTGCCCGACCCGGGATTCGAACCCGAGACCTCATGCAGTCCAGTCCAACAACTGAACCACTAGATCACAGGCAGAGGCGATAATCTTTACAAATACATTATAATAACTTTAACTAAGAAGATACACAAAGGCGGCCTCATCGCCAAGTCAGCGATCTCTTCCAGGCAACCCTAAAGTATGGAACAAGATTTAGCGAGATACTGTAAAATGGTGCTCTTAGAAATATAAAAATGCATCTAACACTAGACGTCACAAATCATTCTAAAAGCAGAAGGTTGTTTTAATTTTTAGTATTTAAAACAGACAAGAAAAGTTAAATACAAACTACATTACAATGAATGCAGAAAGGGACACTTTAACAAACTTTTGAAATTATGAATATTTGGAGCTCTTCTGATATCTACGGAGAGAGAATTCCAAGGCCACCTTTTTCCCCGCGTTGGTCCGGGCTCCTTTGTAGAATAGACCATCTGCTTTCCTGTTCCAGGCAGCTCGTAAAAGGCGAGCATAGGCTTGCTGTCACTAACACCGTGACATCTGACTAGGTGGTAGAGTTTCGCAGCGACTCACCCGGATTGGTACCACCGCCTTATCTATTCCTGTATTCCTGCCGCCATAACGTCATGACGTGTTCGGGATCGGAGGGTAAAGTAGCCGGTTAACTTACTTTTGCTCGAGGCCTAACATCCCGGCCTTCGGTTGGCAATGCACCATTACCACCTTTGGCGTCTTTAGGCGGCGGAAATTTCTAACCATCAGGAAATCCGTCTGCTTGTTTGCCTTCCAATGTTATAAGTAAAAAAAACAGCCTCACTGCTTGCGAAGTGACATGACAGCTATAGTAACAAGTGTTTCGAGAAGAAACTTGAAGAGTACAATTATCACTGGATCATTCATTAACACACTTCTAAATTCATTCGTATTCCAAATATAATTTCATCAAGTTATGGCAATCTGATAAAAATAGCATTTAACTAGTTCATGTTACGAAAATTTACATTTAAAATTTTATGAAATTACGTATACATTATTTTAAAGCCTATTTTAAACGGTTTTTTGTAATAATTTAATATACAAATTAAAATAATTTTATTCTTAGAATACTATGATATGTTTTTAATTTAATTTAAAATAGTTTAATTTATAAACATTTATTGCAATATTGTAATCATCCTGTAACTGCTTTCGAAATCTGGATTTCGGTAGCGACAATATCCAACATAGTTTTAATATTATAATCTTTACCATGAGTTGGTATAGATTTTTTTATGATATTGGAAGGCAAACAAGCATATGGATTTCCTGATGGTAAGAAATTCACGCCACCTAAAGAAACCAAAGCAATGCGTTGCCAACCTGAGGCTGGGGTGTTAGGCCTCGATCTAAAGTAAGTCCACCGACTAGCTTACCCTCCAAACCGGTGCACGTCATGACGTCATGACGTGCTTCGGTGGTACCAATCCGAGCGAGTCGCTGCGAAACTCGACAACCTAGTCAGATGTCACGGTGTTAGCCTATGGTCGTCTTTTACGAGCTGCCTGGCAGGAAGGAAGTTGGTTTATTCTGCAAAGGAGCCCGGACCAACAAGGTGAAAAAGATTAGGCTCAGAAGTTGAGGTATCGAAATCTATATCGGTTTTGGTCTAAAAATATAGTGTTCTTAGTTACCAATGGAGGCGCAGTTCAAAGTTTTCTTGCAAATACTTTACATAGAAGCTAGTGAGTATAATAAACTCGGCAAGTCATAAACTCATGGTAGGGGCTCTAGACCTTTACCGTGAGTTTACCGCTATTACATTAGCTAACGTCTTCTTAAATAATATTATACTAGCGGCCTGCCCCGGCTTCGCACGGTTATGAAATATACATATAAACATTCCTCTGCAATCACTTTACCTATTTGAAAAACCGCATCAAAATCCGTTGCGTAGTTTTAAAGATTTAAGCATACAAAGAGACATAAGGACAGAAAAACCGACTTTGTTTTATATACTATGTAGTGATAAACTTGAAAAATGCCTCTACTGGTAACAAACAAAACTAAATTCCAGACTACTAGAAGATACTAGATATAATTTATATTTGACCATCGCTAAATCATAATCTACTAGCTGCTGCTCGCGGCGTGCCCACGTAGTTAATGGTCCCACGAGACCATTTTTTCGGGATAAACACTATTTTACATATTAATCCAAGTTACCCTCTCTTTGTGTGCCAAATTTCATTTCAATCGGTTCAGCAGTTTTTGCGTGAAGGGATTACAAACATACAAACTTTTGCATTAATTATAATATCCTATTAGGATATTTAGAAATAAAATCATTGAGAAATGACGTTAGGTACAAATACCTATACAAGAAAACACAACACAAAGCAAATTTAAGACCTCTTCCTTTTCAGTTATACTCGTATCTATTAGCTGTATTTTTAAGTACAAGCAAGCTTACAAAATACCATAGACATTGAATCAGCAAAATGCAAAGAGCTTTATAACCTTTTCCCACATCCTTTCCCAAACACTCTATGACTAATTTATTTACGTCAGATATTGATTTGACACTTACAAAAAGTTAAATCCGGCCCTGTTAACTTTTAATCCGGCCCTGTTAACTGTATATTGTTTGTAATGTAAATAACTTAATTGAGATGCGTCACCAGTCACTTTGGGAACGGTATTCGAGACGTATCACTGACGGCATTTCTACTAGTATTGCTACAATATTCAATAACTTATAGCCAATCAACATATCGAGCTGATGATTCACTTGTAGGTGATGTTACAAACTCTCACACCAATCACCCATCATTGTCACCTCAAGATGGCCGCATTGTTGTAATCTCCATCCTGATATAGTCATAAACGATTGGTATTAAAACCAAATCTCGTCGTGCTAAGTGACTTGGATATTTCATTCAATGTGGGAGAATCATAAAAAGTTAACTACAAAGACGCTTAGAGATGTGTTATGTAAATAGTCCGACATGTTTCCTTAACAAAGAAATCTTAATAGCCGATGACGAGCAAAAGTCAATAACAATCTGAGTGTTGATTGCTAGTAATTCTTCAAGCACACATGGGGGCTGAGGTTTCTTGGTTAAAAGTCGCCTCTGTGGTCTAGCGGATGTTGGACTTGATGCTTGAGGTCCCGGGTTCGAATCCCGGGTCGGGCAACAAAAAAGAATATTGGATTTTTGCAATTTTCTTATAAAAAAACGTTGCTCGGGATTGGAAATGTGCCCGGTTGGCGAAAGGCTTGCCACCCATCACATTGTGGCACTTAGTGTCTTCGGATAGTCGTGGGTGCCCTAGTTGTGCCTCTGTCTACCTTTTCGGAGATATGGGCGTGAAGATACTATAAGTCGATGTCGAAAATTTGTAAGTTATGTGTCGGTTATAAAATTAACATAAAACATGGTTATCTATTACATACCTTTTACTAAGCGTTGTTCGAATGTCCCGATGCAAAAGAAATGTGAAATTAAAAAAGGACTTTATTTAATAATAATATAAAGATGTAATTCCTTTTCACACTTCCAGAGAATCCTTGGGTAAGGAATTTCGATTTCGTAGCGGCGAATGCTATGCCATCTAAAATATTGGACATCTCCATCTTGGTTGCCGTTTTGCTCTTTCTTTGAATACAATGAATCGGGATCCGTAAGGGAATGTACGCATATTTGAGATATGTTTAAGAGGTCCTTAGTGACGTATGGTAGCTAATAGGCAGATATACATTCGATAAACTTTGCTTACAAACTTGAACAGTTAAGTTAAGAGTACATTCACGCCTCTTTCGGAGTTCGGAGGGTAAGGTATCCGGTAAACTTACTTTTGGTCGAGGCCTAACATAGGTTTACCGTTACTAACACCGTGACATTCTACTAGGTGGTAGAGTTTCGCAGTGACTCACTCGGATTGGTACCACCGCCTTTCTTATTCCTGCCGCCATAACGTCATGACGTGTTCTGGTTTTGAGGGTAAGGTAGCCGGTAAACTTACTTTTGCTTGAAGCCCAACATCCAGGACTCGGGTTGACAGCGCACCATTACCACCTTTGGTGTCTTAAGGCGGCGTCAATTTCTTACCACCAGGAAATCCGTCTACTTGTTTGCCTTTTAATATCATAAAACAACTCTTTAAGTAGTTTAAGTTCAAGATTAAATTTAAAACAGGTTTTTTTGTATGAACCTTCTCCTATTAATAAATAACACAACAAAAAAAGAATTAGTAAAATTGGTTTATCCGTTAAGGCGTGATGTCGTGATTTTTATGTATATAAGAGTAGATATATAATATTTTTTTACAGCCATATGAAAAAAGTAGTAGTTGCAAACGTAAAAACAGGTAAACGTTAATCTTCACGATCGTGTCACTGAATATGTAGCCAGAGGTACATTCAACATTATAGCAAGGTACTTCTTATTCTCACAATTTCTATGGCAATCCTTCTGCCAAACGCATACTTATCCTATTCCAAACAATGTTATTTTGTTAGGGAATTAAAAAACACTTGTCCTAATCGAACCCGAGACTTCCTATTCTCTTGTCATTTGTAAGATTAATAAATATATTGGGATTGATTACTAATGTGTACATTTGTCAGATTTTCAGAGACACAATTACTACACTACACTAGACAACCGAGCAAATATTTAATCCAGGTAATTTTTAAGAAAATTGAAAAAACTAGTTTTTTGTTGTCCAACCTAGGGTCCTAACTCATATCATGACGTATGACTTCCTATCCAACACTAAACCACTAGACTACAAAGGCAATTCAGTCAGACACGTAACGTATAAACTTCTAAAAAACATAAGTTTTAAAATCTTATTTGGATCATGTCTGGATCGTGATCCTCAAAGATTGACAAAAAGCAAGTCAACTCTATTGAACATGCATGATTTAAATTTTATTCTGGTTACCTACATGGTTATCATATTAGTGAAGCGAAGTTTGTAATAAATGTTGATGACGGAATAGGGTTGTGCAAACGCAAAATGCGAAATGTGCAAAAGGAATTAAATTTTTAGTTTTTATGAGCTATTAGCGGCCAGCCCTGGCTTTGCACGGGTATAAATAAATAAATAAATATCACTGGACAACTCACACGAATTGAATCTAACCCCAAAAAAGCAAAATGCGAAATGTGCAAAAGGAATTAAATTTTTAGTTTGTATGAGCTACTAGCGGCCTGCCCTGGCTTTGCACGGGTATAACTAAATAAATAAATATAAATAAATATCACTGGACAACTCACACGAATTGAATCTAATCCCAAAAAAAGCAAAATGCGAAATGTTCAAAAGGAATTAAATTTTTAGTTTGTATGAGCTATTAGCGGCCTGCCCTGGCTTTGCACGGGTATAAATAAATAAATAAATATAAATAAATATCACTGGACAACTCACACGAATTGAATCTAACCCCAAAGTAAGCAAATTATATGATTGTGTTATGGGTGTTAGTCAACGATACTAATACATAGAAATACTTAAATAGATACCAGAATATATTTAATAAACACCCATAACATACATACAAATCTTCCTCTTCAATAACTTTATCTATTAAAAAAACTGCATTAAAATCCGATACGTAGTTTTAAAGATTTAAGCATACAAAAGGACATAGTTACAGAGGAAGCGACTTTGTTTAATACTATTTAGTGATCATAGCGAACACGCAAATCTGATGGTAAAATACAATTACGGCCTGTAGACACCGTAGATGTTATAGGTGCGGTCTGTATTTATATGATAGTACCAATCACTTACATTATTGACTCGTGTTGGTACGGGTCCGTTGAGTAGTCTCATCCGCATCTCCGTCAGGCAGCTCGTAAGAGGCTGGCGTATGTTATATTGGTCAAAACCAACAATACCACCAGTCATAGAGTGCTATGCAGCAGTTAGGGATCTACCACCTTACCTATTCCTGCTTCCATAATGACTGTCATTCTATAACATCAATGGTATTCAGAGGTAAGGGTTGTCTCTTACCATCAGACACCGAGACATGTGTGTTTGTTCGCGGACGTACATAAAAAATATTGCGAAAATAGTTTAGGTGGTGAATTCATACCCTGGAAATTTGCTCCACGTTATTCTTCCGTTGGTCTTATTGATCATTACCTGTTTAACCTATGATCGCCTTTTACGACCTACCCGGTAAATATGGTCTAATTTAAGGGCAAAACTGGACGGAGGATTCTTAAACTGGAAAGTTGGTGCACAGTACTCGAATACTATTAGTCTTGTTAGCCATGAGCTGCTTAACCTATGCTCGCCTCTTATGTCTTGTTTCTATCTATTTTATGCATACAAATTCAAAACATTCAAGATATTTCGGAAAAAAATCAACGGGTTGCAATTCGGGAATGAAAGTATGAAAATAGGAAGAAGTATGACACATTACACATTAGCGTTATAAAATATCGATATTTTGCCCGCATTACTTTAACTATCATTATAAAAGTACTATCATTTATGTAGTAAAATACGATACAAACAAAAAAATATACACATCGCTGCACTAGATTGCTTGTCAAATATATGTTTCTAATTTAATATAAAAGCTACGCAAGGATTGCTAGGGTTTGGTTTAGTTTTTTTGTATGTAAGGGCGCATTCTCACAAAGATGACTTGCTCGGGTAGTTATAAACGGCACCTATTCTAGCCACCATAAAGGCTATGTCTTGCTGCAGTACGGAGGGTAGCATTACCGGTAGACTTTAATATCAATGTATGTTAGCGACAGTTGTCTCTTTGAATAAGGAGACCCTTGTGCTTATGCTCTTTACGTTTCACATAAAATAAGTACCTATGTCCTTCTAGAAATAAAAATAGTAATTGCGTCGAATTGCACATCCCATGCTTGGAATAAATTTTCTCGAATTCAAAACGAAGAACCTCACCTGAAACAGATTGTTAACTCATACTCGTACGTAATCATCTCTCGTAGTTTGAGGTAATTTTTAACAATTTTTCTTCCAAATAACAATGACACTCAAAATAAAAATAAATATATTTATAATTATGACTAAATTTATATGGATACATTTTTTTTTACGTGTGGAAAATCCCCCCGGATACCCACTGCTCTCGGGGGAGAGCAGCGGGTTATGTCGGACTCGAACCGACTAAAAACCACACTATGACCTTCCTGCCGCCCGGCAAGGGGCGAGATGGAGTCGCGTTGGCATTCACCATCCATCTGTATGGATACATGTCTTAATCAGAACTAACCTCACGAAAGAAGAATGGCAAAATTCCATTGATAATTGATTGCCTAATCGTGTAAAAAACATACAAAAAAAATGAATTTTTAACATAATGCTGTTCATATTTATATTGTGCTGAAAGAGAGAACGGAAATTTGGAGGGAACGTCACACAGCTAAAATGATTACTATAAATAATTGACAAAAGCAACAATATTCAATTGTCACATTTATTAAAAATACATTTAATAACCTATCTATGCTACCTTCGGTTATCTAGACTTACTAGAGTTTTCTTGCTTAACTCTTTTTGTTATTTATCGAAAATCTAGCTAACCCGATTTTTTTTCATGTGAACTTTTCTTCAACCGTAACTAATACAACAAAAAAGAATAAACAAAATTGGTAAATCCGTTCAAGCATGATGTGGTGACCAAGAGAAAGGGGGATTAATTCTTATTTATAAGAAAAGATGTAAGTGGTTGCCTTGTTACTTGATCTAAAGTAACCCTATCTCTTATCTTAGATATTATTGAAAATGGCCATGAGACGGTAGCAATTTTGAGTACACATCGATAGGATGTGCACTAGCTGGTACGATTATCAATATAAGCATATGATTTAATTTACTACCTAACCTGGCTTCTAAACTCGAAAACTACATTGATATTGCTAATTTTCAACATTATCTTGATATCGATTTAAGTATTTCTGTGAATTAGAATCGTTTAACCATAACACAAGCATATAATTTGATTACTTTGGGATAGATTGAATTTGTGTAATTTGTCTAGGGATATATAGAGATTATAAACTCAGATAATTTACAGTTTAACTTTGACAGTTTATATTTTATCGACAAAGCGTGCATTAGTCTAAATTTTGTCTAGGTTATTTTTTTAAAAAAGTTTCATCTAAAATTATACATACCTACTTGTATTAAACACATACAGAGGCAAATTGAAAACAAATGAATCTTTATGTCGTATTTCGGTTTGAAAGCCGATATAAATAGAAATACCTCGGATTAGCAAAACTTTTAGACTTCTTTTTTGTCTGTGGGAAGGTATAAGTAGTATTGAAATACAGATAAACTTACAGACTGTCGCTAGTTCGCCGTTTAATACTCCTCAAGCATACCATTGAAATATAGATGTTCAAGTGAACTAAGCAACCTACTTTCATCTAACTATTAATTACTAGTGGGTAAAAGATTGATGAGACGAAAGGTAATTTCGCTCTTTTCCCTTTATTTTGGTTCGTATTTGGTAGCTATTTCTATTACGTGTATGCGTATTAATTTTTGAAGTGATAAGCTTTTTAGCGATGCACTTTGTGGATAGGTAAGAAATGTTAAACTGATTTTAGGACAAGTGACCTGAACGAAAAATCGTAAGATGGAGGTAGAGTAAAACCACTGTATGTTGTCGCCACATTTTATACTGTGATTTTAGTTTTACCTGCCGGTATCATAGCTTGAAGATCTCTTAGGTGTTTGCACCTCGCTCAACGCGAGATAGATGTGTCTGACTGTCATCTGTCTTGTTCTCGAACAAAACTATTAACAAATATATTGCATTTATATATATATTATTTTTATATACATGATAATAGTTTGATTCTGACAAAGAAATTTGTGTAAGATTATTTGCTAGCCACTGCAAAATGTCAAAAATGTACAACCATTTCAGTTTTTATTTCTGCCAGTACTCCCAGAGTCCACCCGATTACGGGTATTTATTTTTTATTTAGGCATTTAGTAATTACCAAATAAAACATGTTTATATCGAGTTGGCGTATTAGTTTTCTTAAGCCTGAAAAAAAATTGATGGTAACTAATACAGTTCCATAAAAATCTATGTGATCTTTTTTTAGCAGATACCATTACTTCAAGAGTGAGTCTTCGCAAAAGTTTACTTTACTACGTTTGTATTCAAATGATTCACAGGACTTTTATAGGTATTCCAACTGTCTGCTAACTACACTGATAGTTACTTCACTCATAAGAGCCGTTAAAAACTAGTGAAATAAATGAAACTCAAAAAATCAAATGATCTAAGTGGCAGAGTTTCGCAGCGACTCACCCGGATTGGTACCACCGCCTTAACTATTCCTGCCGCCATAACGTCATCACGTGTTTCGGTTTGGAGGGTAAGGTAGCTGGTAAACTTACTTTTGAT
>NJDD01000076.1:77265-92857 GCA_002245505.1 Calephelis nemesis | reverse complement strand
TGGATATTTTTTACTTGTTTAAAGAGAAATTAAATTCTTGTGTCGGGAGTTTTTAAATTTTTAATTTATATTTTTATTGACATTTTTACTACTACTTACTTTACTTCAGGCTATTAATGCCTGGAATAGGTTCTTTTCAGGCATTATTAGCCCGAAGTAGGTTACCTGTCATCATAACGATAGTGTCATGTTAAGGTCCGAAGAGTGAGATAGCCGGTAGACTTGGGCATCTGTAGGACATCAACGTATTAATAAGACTTATAGTGTCTATAGGTAAATGATAGTAAAGCAAGTAAGTAAGTACCTTCACGCCCATATCCCCGAAGAGGTAGGCAGAGGTACAACCAGGGCACCTACGACTAGCCGAAAATACTATGTCCCACAATGTGATAGGTGGCAAGCCTAGTGCCAACTGCACACATATTCGATCCCAAGCAACCTTTTTTTATTAGAAAATGAGAAAAATCCAATTTTCTCTTTGTTGCCCGACCCAGGAATCGAACCCGGGACCTCATGCAGTCAAGTCCGACAACTGAACCGCTAGGCAAAGAGGCGAAATGATAGTACATTGCAGAATGTTTTGTTTTACTGGATTATTTTAGATGAATAAGCTCAGTAATAATACAAAAACTGACTTCATCTATGTCATTGGGTACCACGTTGTGGGTTAGATAATTCTTATTTTAAAAGTAAGTTATTTATTTCGAGATAATCTCCCATCAATTTTTAATAAGGATCATGATAAAATTAAGGTAGAAAAAAAAAGTATCTTCACGCCTATATCCCCGAAGAGGTAGGCAAAGGCACAACCAGGGCACCCACGACTAGCCGAAGACACTAAGTCCCACAATGTGATAGGTGGCCTATCGCCAACCGGACACATTTCCAATCCCGACCAACATTTTTTTTTATTAGAAATTTGGAAAAATCCAAGGCCGACCGGCTTTTTTTTGGAATGGTGACCTATCTTTGTAAAAAGATTCAAAATCAGTTAGTTATTTGGTCGAATAATTGCGTAGCAATAATATAAAAAAGCATACAGTCGAATTAAAACCTTTTTTTGAGTCGGTGCCAAAGGACTAAATTAATATGACTAGTGGTCGCCCATTGGTCGAAATTCGATCATAATAAATTTTAATATCTTGATGACAAGAAAGCCATCTTCATTTCTCAAGACCAACTACTTTGTTTCCAAAATTTTTATTGCGCCATCTGTGATCTTTTATCGTTATCATCAATATATTTGTTTGTGTGTGTCAAATGCATAGTAGTGTGGGTAATGTTTTATTTATTGATTTAATGCACTTTATAAGCATTACATAAACTATAAGTGTGCCAAATTTTATGCTCCTGCATCCGCGCAAGTTTCGTAAAAAGGAGTCCAAAGTTTTGGCATCACGTATTAATATGTAGATTTTAAACCTAAATCGCCGCGTATCACAAACATTTTTAAGTATATACGAGATACGACATATTTTTATTTTATTTGTTGCTATTTCGGCATGGACCTAAAATATATCGTGAGTATCCCGTATAAATAAATAAAAATATTAACTAAATTATTGTTTATTGCAACAGCACTTGCCAAAAATTAAAACATCAAAATCAAATCCCAAACTGACAGAGTAAAAAAAACTTACAAACTATTTAATTAAGAACCTTTTTTTAATGAAAAGTATCTTCACGCCCATATCCCCGAAGAGGTAGGCAGAGGCCCAACAAGGGCACCCACGACTAGCCGAAGACACTAAGTCCCACAATGTGATAGGTGGCAAGCCTATCGCCAACCAGGCACATTTCCAACCCCGACCAACATTTTTTTTATTAGAAAATTGGAAAAATCCAATTTTCTTTTTGTTGGCCGACCCGGGATTCGAACCCGGGACCTCATGCAGTCAAGTCCAACACCCGACCGCTAGACCACAGAGGCGATCAACCTTTTTTTTTAATTATTTTTAAATCAAGAGTACATGTCTAATTATAGTTTAATATTTACATACTCGTTAAATATTTAACTACTAAAACATATTAACGGCTATTTAACCTCAATAGTTAACTCATTAACCCATTGAGTTTAGTTTTCTGTGTATTTGGAGCAGTTGTAACGGACATATCTAAATTTATTCAGCCTTTTACCA
Source organism: Calephelis nemesis (assembly GCA_002245505.1). Taxonomy (NCBI): domain Eukaryota; kingdom Metazoa; phylum Arthropoda; class Insecta; order Lepidoptera; family Riodinidae; genus Calephelis; species Calephelis nemesis. The sequence goes on along the minus strand of NJDD01000076.1, from coordinate 90,719 downwards.
TATGTATAGAAAGCATATACGGTACTTATTTCTCATAAAAAATATAATCTTTACATAGACCTTTGCAGAATAGACCATCTGCCTTTCTTGCCAGGCAGCTCGTAAAAGGTAGGTATGTTAAATAGGACTATCATCCTTCCGCAGAATTGCCATGCCACTATGAGGAAACCAGTGTGTTCGCTGACCTGTTACGTAAAATACATTTTTTCTTTCCCGACTCGGGATTCGAACCTCATGTAGTCAACATCAATACTGATCTACTAAACTACAGAAGCTATACTATAGTATAGTAACGATGGTATTGCCTCTCGAAATTACGTGAGATAAAAAAATTCGAAATGTTCTGCCTTAGTACAAAATATTTACACATTCCTTGAACACACGTTTTACTTGGCATCTCATATGTAACATGCTACGCCGTCATCCACGTGTAACATGTTATTGTTTGAATGAAAACTTTAGTCTGTGTTTAGTTAAACATGTGTCTAATTTTTTGTTGTGAAACTGATTATATGTGATGATAAACACCTAAAATTACTGATATCTATACAAATAATGCTTCTTTAAAGTTTAAATATTTCTTCTTATTTAAATAAAAGATGATTTATTTTATTCTTATTTAAATAAAAAGTTGATGGTTGGAGAGAATTGGAAGCACTCGATGCTCATTTAAGACTGCCTTTATTAAATATCAACTAAACATTATATATTCCAGCATAGTGCTGTGACATTACAATAATCGTTATTAGTGTTGCGACATAACTATTTTTTTATTTTATTTTTTTGAACCAAGATTATACCTACGAACATTTTAAAAATAAAAAACCACCACCGTCTAAAAATAGTATTCAAAAGCTATTTTAATACCGACTTTCAACAAACATACACTTGCAAAACATAACCCTCTATCTGAAACAGTCGGCAAAAAGGCCCACGTAGTCGTCGATACCAGCAATCTATTACTATTCTCCCTAATGTGTTGCAAGTTCATTGCATACGAAACTGGCAATATTATGCAAATATGCATTTCCCGCAGATGGTATTGACTATTGAATTATTTAACCTGGCGTTTCCTGTTCCAATTATAAAACAGAATATATGAGTTCAGTGATCCTTGACTGCGTTTTTTACTGCACTTTTTGCCTAACTGCTAACAAGGGTTAAAAGAATGTTAGCAATTAGTATGTAAGTAAGATTGTTTTATTCCTGCAAGATAATGACTTTGTCATGTTCCGGTCTGGGAGGTGGATTGCCGATAGGATAGCACAATATAACTTGACTTCTTCAGGTTCCCCGTTCGATCCCGGGTCGAGCAACATCACAAATTGTAAATGGGTATTTTAAGTTTTCTTATAAAAAGGCGTTGTTAAGGATTGGATATGAGCTTGGTTGGCGATAGGCTTGACACCTATCACATTGTGGAATTTATTATCTTGTTCCGTTGTGTCATGGTAGCACCTCTGCCTACTGCTTTGGTATTACGGGCGTGATATATTTCCGTCCTGGCCTCAGGATACCTGTAACGTGGTGCGTGATTTCTTTTCCCTAAAAACTTGTTGACTTTGTATAAATCTTTTTTTAATACGGCTTATGAGGGTCATAGTTCATAGGGGTTTGACGTAACAACTCTAAAATGATACATTTACGTTATTATAACACTAAGGGCCACTTGCACGTTCCTGGGTTAAGAATTTAACACTGAGTTAGCATCTAACTAGGGTTAAATCACCTTATATTTGACAGTTTAACTCAATATTAACTATAACCCGGGAATGTGGTAGTGGCCCTAAATGAATAATTAAAACCCTACAGCTCATTACACTCTGTTTTTCGCATGCTTTGTACATATAATCTAATTCCATTAAAGTAAAAGTATGCTAGGAACTTAGTGTGAACCAATTACACACACATAGCAAAATTAAGTGAAAATCACATAAATGTTTCTAAAATCAGCTTAGCTATCAACCATATCAAATGTGTATTATGTTAATAAACATGACAATTTGAAAAAACATTAAATCAAACAAAACAGTTCTAAATATGCAAATAATATTGATCTTTTTATTATTACTAGTGGTTGCCCATTGGTCGAAATTAGGTCATAAGTTCATAAGAACGCCATCTTCATTTCGTAAGACCAACTACTTTGTTTCCTAAATAGTTAGTGCGCCATCTGTGATCTTTTATCGTCAACATCAATATATTTGTTTGTGTGTGTCAAATGCATGGTAATGTGGGTAACGTTTTATTTATTGTTTTAATGTACTCTAGGCATTATTATTAAAAAATATTATGTTCTGCACATTTTCTACCCATATACTATAAGTGTGCCAAATTTCATGTTCCACCGTCAGCGCAATTTTTGTAAAAAGGGTCCAAAGTTTTGGCATCACATATTAATATATAGATTGGTATTTTTGTTATTTTTGTGTACATAATTTTGCTATGTGTGGGTTGATTTGTTTTTGCACAAGAAGATCCAATTGTATAAATAGTCGAGTAATGCCGCAGGGGTAAACTAATTTACAAATAAAATCACTTTCCTACAGATGGTATCGAGCATTGAGCTATACCGAGCGTTTCCTGTTGCAAGTATAAGTTATAGGCAATACGCGTTCAGTGATCCTCGACCGCGATTTACGACGTGCTCCTCTATGTTTTTTAAGTTGTCTATGTTCGCAATGTTAATGCCTCAGACAATAAACATATTATCACCTTTAATCATTCTATTTTAGCTTGTCTATTTTCGCTATGTTAATGCCAAAGACAATAGACATGTTATCATCTTTAATCATTCTATTTTAGCATGTTAGTAGTGTTTTTATAGGTATCGAGCAAGCTGACAATTTTATTACTTTATTAATAAGACTAGCAGCTACCCATGGCTTTGTTCGCGTGGCAGTAAATTTATTTACTGATTAATTTAAATAGTATTTTAATTAAAGACTTTTTTCTATACCCCTACCAAATATAAAAAAAAATCAGAAAAATATGCAAAAACATAACTGTGTATGGGAGTTTTGGCGCCATCGAGAGAAAAGATGGTCGAAGTTTTTTCATAATTATTGAATTTTGGTGGCATTTTGTACAATTTTGTTCAGTGAAAGAGCACAAATGAAATAATCATTAAGAAATTAGTGTATCGTGTATTTCCTCGTTGCCGCCAAATCACATTACAGAGCTTGTGTAATGAGCCACCGCTTTACCCAAGAGCCTGACATGACTTCCTGACGACTTATGACTGATGACTAATTATAATTAATTGAAATTGATATAAAATTCGATGCAAATTTCTACTTGACTAATGGCTAAATACTAACGTGAATGCCAAAACCTAAAGAAAGAAAGAAAAACTGTGTATGGATGTAGGTACTCGGGGAGATCTTAGTTGATATTCCATTATCAAATTAAAGTGTTGGCGATAAAATGAGAAATGGCATGTTCCGCTGGTTTGGTCAAGTGTAAAGAAAGGCTGATAAAAGATTGATGAAACAGATACGAAAATAAGTAAATGAGCATGGATGTAATTACTCTAGAGATCTTAGTAGATATTTCACAATCAAATTATCTGAGGTGCAAGAGTGGTTTTAAAAAACCAGCGTTTTGTATGATAAAAGTAATGAATGTGAAATAAGCTATGCTAGGAAGGAATAGTGACACTTGACACTTGACGTGTGATTACATTTGGTATATGTATTTCTAACTAGCTGACCCGGCGAACTTCGTACCGCCTTAGCGAAGCAATGATAGAAGAATAGTAGAAACTACTTTATTTTGTATAGCTGACCTATCTTACTATGAGTAGATACCTATTCAATTCGAAATGCAAAATTAAATGTATATTTTTCAATATTTCTGAGAGATTTTCTTAATTTTTTTTTCCGTAAGAACTTTCTCCTAATAATGACAAATACAACAAAAAAAGAATTAGTGAAATCGGTCCAGCCATTCATGCGTGATGCCGTGACCAAGAAAAACGGGTTTCATTTTTATATATATATAAAAGATATGTTTATGGATTTTTAATATGTTTATGTATTGGACCGCCTCGTTGGTCGAATGGCCGGCGTAGCTACACTCCTAACGTTGCTGACAAACCACTAGGCTCGGGTTCGATTTTATTTGAGGCAGGATTCGAAATCTGAGGCAGGCATTTGTGTGATAAACATTTAAATATCTGTATTTCCCGGTGTTTCACCCCTAGAGTGTTTCTTTAATTTAATATAGTACCTACGTAAATATTTTCATGTATTACAATCGTTGACTAACACTCATAACACAAGAATATGCTTTATTTACTTTGGAGTTAGATTTAATTTGTGTAATTTGTCCAGAGATATTTATTTATTTATAGACATGCCCTTGTAAATTTTCTCACCATTATATCCTTTGTAATTTGAATACATATTAAAAAATATATTAAGTAATTGTGTAATTGCGGTTCCAACATTGCATGTATTAGTTTCTTCCCACAACCTGTTTCAAAATACGAGTATTATAGTGAATTTACTGGAACAAGTGTGAAAGGAAAATAGCAGGCAGCAATACGTAGTTATTAATTTAATATGCATATGCACTTCCTGCGTTAGCAAGTACTGTGTATTTATGCAGTTTATTTTAAGATGCCGGCGTCAGAATATTAGTGCAACCATACAGTACCGGATAAAATAAGTGAGGCGATGAGCGACACGCGTGTGTAATCTTTAAGTTGCCGGCGACTACAAATTGAAACTCAATTTAACGACTATGCAATATACAATTTACTCGTGATTCAAAGTTGAGTATATTTTTATTCAACTCCAAAAAAGGTAGAGGTTCTTAATTCATTTATACGTTTTGTATTTTTTTCTATTTTTGTTACGCTACTACTCGGTCACTAGCCAACTGATTTTGATGAGTCTTTTATAGAAAAATAAGTCATGATTCCGAGTTTTTTTTTGTATGATTGTTACACGATTACCTTTTGAATAGCCAATTGATTTTGATGGATATTTTTTTAGAGAGATGGGTCATTATTCCGTGGTGTATTTTTTTTATGTTTGTTGCGCGATTACTCGGTGAATAACCATCCTATTTTGATGGTTCGATTTTAGATAGGTCATGATGCCGCGGTTGTTCTTTTGTACATTTTTTACACGATTACCGGCGAATAGCCAACCGATTTTGATGGTTCGTTTTAGAAAGATAGGTTATGATTCCAAAGTGTTTTTTTTTTGTATGTTTATAACGCGATTACTCGGTGAATAGCTAACTTATTTTAATTTTTCGTTCTTAGAAAGATAAGTCATAATTCTTCAGGGATTTTTTTATGTTTGTTACGCAACAGCTCGGCCAATATCTAAGTGATTTTGATGGTTCTTTTTTTAGATAGATAGGTCATGAAGGTTATTTCGAGGCGGTCTTATGTAAGTTTTATCATAATCAGCCTAGTGGTGTTTGAGTTATACTTAATAGTGCATATTTTTTAAGCGAAAAATGTATTATGCAGCATTAAGTGGAACTCAAAAACTACTAGGTAGTAGGATTTTGATAAAACTTGTGTGGGAAACATTATCTGCCGACACTTGGGATTCTGCCTTTAGCCGAGCACAGCGTGATCTTGAAGCATCGTCAGCGAGAGATAAAGCTTGTGGGTCCAATTCCTCTCTGGTGAGAAATGTTTATAGCCCCCGACGGACAAATAGGACTGTTACATATTTTACGTGACTGTGTGTGTTTGCATTGCATCATAACTCCTAAGTCGATCGATTTCAATGCCGTGTTTTTAAGCTGGCATGATCGAAATTTTTCTTACCTACAAATTATGGTCTTATATTTTCTAGGGTTGTCCAAAATGTTAAAAACTTGTCAAAAGTTGTTCGGATTGTAAAATAGTGAGTTTCTTTTATAGTAATATTTAACAGAGTACTTATCTAAGGCAATAAAGAAAACCTCTTACCACTAAAGTTAAGTGTTAAGGATATTTTATCAATACCACGGTCAATATTCCAGTGCTTCAAAGGTTAAAACTTGTTCTGGTATATGGATCCAGTAGTGTTACTCTGGAACCTCGATTCATGCAATATTGAAAATTGGAATCGAGTATGTCATTTTATGTACTCTTGAACACAATACTGGTGAAATCTTAACATTTAGTTAATAGTATTAGTGGTCACCCGTTGGTCGAAATTCCATATAATATATATTAACTATATAAGACCATAATAAATTTTAACATCTTGTTGATAAGAACGCCATCTTCATTTCTCAAGACCAACTACTTTGTTTCCAAACTTCTTAGTGCGCCATCTGTGAATTAATTTATTAAATTAATGTACTCTTTTACATTATTTATTCCTATTTTATTTATTAAATTAATGTACTTTATTAGCATTATTATTGAAAAATATAAGTGTTCTGTACTTCTCCTACACATAAACTATAAGTGTGCCAGATGTTATGCTCCTGCGTCCGCGCAATTTTCATATAAAAAGGGGTCCAAAGTTTTGGCATCACGTATTAATATATATAGATATAATTTATTGTATCGGACTTTGATTTTTTTTTTAATTTGTTGTCGGACTCGCTGAATTCATTTATATCTCAATATCAATAATCCGCTACTGTATTCAAAAGTACCTAAAATGACGTAAACGATTCCAATTTTCAAATAGCATGCTATCGAGATTCAAGAGTAACCCTACCAATGATAAAACTAAAATGACGTAAACGATTCCAATTTTCAAATAGCATGCTATCGAGATTCAAGAGTAACCCTACCAATGATAAAAGTACCTAAAATGACGTAAACGATTCCAATTTACAAATAGCATGCTATAGAGATTCAAGAGTAACTCTACCAATGATACGAAGTAGTATATATGTCTGTGAACCCTACAGATAGTCTACACGATTATGGGGCGTTAAATAAATCGGAATCAATATCTCCGTCAGTATTTCTATTTAAAACACATTTGCGGACACACTTTTAGCATGTCTTTCGCTCTATGACCGTACTAGTAAAACGACGCGAAGATAAACACTATACCCACAAATACTAAGTACATATTCCTTGTGTAGAGTTTGTTGTTTTATATGTTTACCTGACTCCAAAAAGGTTTTATAAGATATCGGAAGGCAAACAAGCAGACGGATTTCCTGATGGTGAGAAATTCACGCCGCCTAGAGACACCAAAGGTGGCAATGGTGCGTTGCCAACCTGAGGCCGGGATGTTAGGCCTTGAACGAAAGTAAGTTTACCGGCTACCTTACTCTCCAAACCAGAACACGTCATAACGTTATGGCGGCAGGAATAGGTAAGACGGTGGTACCAATCCGGGTAAGTCACTGCGAAACTTTACAACTTAGTAGAATGTCACGGTGTAAGTGATGGTAAGCTATGCTCGCCTTTTACGAGCTGCCTGGCAGGAAGGCAGATGGTGTATTCTACAAACGAGCCCGAACAAACGCAGGGAAAACAAATTCGACAGGATTTTTTTGAACTATAACAAACAGGTTTTGATGGTTCTTTTTTCTTAAGGTCATGATTCCGAGGTGTTCCTATCAAGTTTTTTATCGAAATTGGCAAAGTGGTTTGTAGTTATACATAATTAAGCATTTCATGTACCTAAACTAGAAAATAGCGATGTAGTAATAAAATTGGAGTCGTTTTTTTACACTTTTAGTGTTCTTAAATTATAGCAAAATTTAAAAAAATAAATCTATTATCTACCTTCGTCTTCTTTGACTTTCAAGTTTTAAATTTAAATTTTGTTAATTTCTAAAGTTAATTTCTTTCTCTTTCTTTTCCTTCTCGCCCTCTCTTTTGACATATTTTTATAACAAATCATTTGTAAAAAACATGGTTACTACAAACCCCTTTTTCTTACCTAATAAAAATCATTTGTGAAACTCCAGTTTTACACAGCGCTATTTTGGAAACACATAAGACCAAAATAAAAGGTCCAACAACCAACGGTGCGGTCGAGTGGCTAGCGTGTAATTATTTTAGATGATCACAAAGAAGCAGTACCTAATAGTTTAATAGTTCAATCCAACACCCAAATTGTTATTAGAATTATTTCATTCCAATGTCACTGGTTATAATCAAAGCTAATGACACGTTTTATGTTGATACAAGTGCAATTATGGCCATAGTCTACAATTATGTTCCATTTGAGAACTTTATCGACGAAAATAATTATGGGAAGAATTTCTGATACTAGTTATTGCCTGAGGTTATCCCCGTGTATAAATAAATAGATCACACATATTATTCTAACCCCAAACAAGGGAAATTACATGCTTGTGCTTGTGGTACTACTCCATAACACTTATATTTAATTAAATAAATTTATGTAATGCATGTGGAAAGAATGACAGATGAAAGATTGAGAAAGCAGATATACAATGTAGGTAGTTTACGGTAAACAGGGTTAAATTCAATTATAGTTATTAAATGTTTTGGTAATAAATAATTAATCTAGTTATAAATATAAATAATTGGCTTAGAATTTAAAGCATAATATGTACCTTATTAAATAATATTTTTTATAAATGTTATAATGTTTACCAATAGTTACCAAAATATGGTAGAATATGTTGATATACTTAGATATTTTTGTAACATCTCATTTACACACATATTTCCGCAAATAAATAATTTTCTTTCTTTCTTTCTTTAATGCGAATGCGGATGGATGTAGGTACCCGTACCAAGATTGACATTCCACGATCAGGGTGCTGATTATGTATCTCAGTTGCCAACTCAAACTGCAAAAGTGTACACCAAATGACGTCATTTGTTTTTGCTATCTCTACTATATTTCTGTTCGTCACTGGAGATATCAAATACAAAACACGTCATTTGACAGCTATTTGATGTACACTTTTCCGTTTTAAATGGGCAACTGAGTAACATAATTAGCCCCCAGATCCCTGCAATATTATCTGAGGGTGGTGTCAAGATTCTCCGAAACCGCCGTGTTTGTATAGAAATTGTAATGAATGTGAAAGAAGCTAGATAGGTTTGTCAGGATCGTGAGGTCTGGCACTAGTACACTCCGCCCATTTCTTAAAAGACTTGGCGTGAAAACGAAATGGCGATTTTAAATATAAATTTCCGATGTTTCCTTTGCAGAATAGACCATCTGCCCTCCTGCCAGGCAATTCGTAAATGTCGAGCATAGGCATACCGTCACTAAAACCGTGTCATCCTCCTAGGTGGTAGAGATTCGAAGCGACTCGCCCGAATTGGTACCACCGCCTTACCTGTTCCTGCCGCCATAACGTCCCATGCTTGCCGTTGACGTGTTCCGGTTTGGAGGGTAAGGTAGTCGGTAAACCTACTTTTGCACGAAGTCTAACATCCCAGCCTCAGGTTGACAACGCATTGACGTTATGGCGACAGGAATAGGTAGTAGAGTAGGTCACTTACGATCTGCCAGACTGAGAAGCTATCTGTTCTTCACAATGGACCCAGACCATCACAAGGATCTTTAAAAAATGCAGTAGACTAAAGTCGTAGCCTCGTGTCGGTTCACTGTACTGTGGTTGTTATAAAAAATATATGAGGAGTAAGATTCTTAGAAAAAAGAAAATACAAGAAAACTATCGAGTCAAATACGTAATCACTAGTTAATCATTATAACTTGTATCCAAGAACAAGTCAAACCAGACTGCGGTTAACTCCATAATATCTAAGCAAAATCAAATATTTATGCAAGTGAAACTTTATATGGAAGATCCGCTAAGCAGGCCTAGTATGCACCCGTAGCGGGTGCATTTTCTAGTTATTTACATACAAATATTTTTAAGCAACTTCACAAAACCGGAAAAAGTTATACGACATACATACTCCTATATTCTTTTTCATGTATGATGTTGGTGTACGTAAATAATGTGAAATTATGATAGTACAATGGCTAACATTGATACACAATAAAAACTTTTCTTGTTATGTTTTAAGAGTAAAAATTTAACAAAAGTAAAACAAAACTAGACAAAATATTAAAATAGTTAGACAATTAAATGATTTATCAAAGTACACACCTGTTACGAGTATTAATTTTACAAATATCAAACATACTCGTAAATCTTTGGCCAATGTGTTCCCTTAAATTAATTTATTAAAAAAAACGTAAAGAAAGTGCCTTAAAGTAGTTTAAAAAAAATAAGTATCTTCACGCCCATATCCCCGAAGAGGTAGGCAGAGGCACAACCAGGGCACCCACGACTAGCCGAAGATATTAAGTCCCATAATGGAATAGGTGGCAAGCCTATCGCCAACCGGGCACGTTTCCAATCCCGACCAACGTTTTTTTTATTAGAAAATTGGAAAAATCCAATTTTCTTTTTGTTGGCCGATCCGGGATTCGAACCCGAGACCTCATGCAGTCAAGTCCAACACCCGGACCGCTCGACCACAGAGGCGACAAAGTAGTTTATTTTTAACTAAAATAAAAAAAGGTGGTATTAGTTTGACATGTATGCGTTTCTGGGTTTGTGTGTGTCTGTCTGTGAAATAATAACTTTTGAACTGATGGTCCGATTGCCATGTGGATTTTTTTATGTATAAACTGTCATGATGGTTCTTTGCTACCTTACATGTAAGAGTTGTCGAGGATTATGAAAGGAAATTAATTTAACTGTTTTACTATTACTTAGAACATGTACTAAATTCTTTAGATGCCAAAAATAGAGCCAACGTTTGGGAACCTCTGTCAAAACTGTGTACAAAAAATTAATATGTTAATTTCTGTGCTTTTGTAATGTAATAGCTTAATTATCTGGCGTTTGTATTTTATTGTAATTTATTATTATAAGATATTTAAAAAGTGTTTACTAGAATAAACATTTAAACGAATCTAAAAACCACTCAATCAATAAATCCTTGATGATTTAAATATTTATCGACCTGGGACACGTATATATATACACAGATAAATAAAAACTCATTTGTGAAACATAGGTAACGCATACAATGTTTAGATATAAAAATAATTATAACACGTACGAGAATAAAATAATAATATGGCAAGCCACAACAAGTTGAGCAAAAACGTTATCCGTGCTTTTTATTTCTGTCTCACCTATAACCTATTATTAGATACACTCAGATGTAATATTGAGGAAAAAATCGATCACAACAATATGATTGTATAGTAATTCTACAATACAATAAAATTACACAAGCAGGTGGGTATTTGGTACGTGTGAAATGAGTATATTCGTTCGCATGTTACACCTTATTGCCATCATTGTTTTTTATGTTAACAACACTCTTATGTTATTGTCTGTAGCTTTATCGAATTTTTGATGAAACTTAACAACTTCATAATGAGGGTGATGATTGTGATTTTAAAAACACGGAAGACGTGGCAGCGTGGCCAAAAGGCCTTAACCAGTCCCAAAAAGGGACACACATTAAAGTAAAAAGAAATAGAGGAGTTTTGGCGCCATCGTGAATGAAGATGTTCGTATTTTTTCATAATTATTGATTTTCGTGTTTATATTGTGTGAAATTAGTTAATTTAGGTGGAAATTAGTTTAGTTTTGTTCAGTGAACGTGCACAAATGAAATAATCATGAAGAAATTAGTGTATCGTGAATTTCCTCGCTGCCGCCAAATCTCCCAAAGTGAGATTTTGTAAAGTGATCGCCGCTTCACTCAAGACCCTGACGTGACTTTGTAAATAGTGACTAATGACTGCATAAGAATAATTACCGGAAGACATGTGACTAATGATGAAATAATTAATACGGAAGACGTGGCAGCATGGCCTAAAGGTCTTAGCCGGCCCTAGAAAGGGGCGAATTAACTTAAAAAAAAAGAAATAGAGTTTTGGCGCCATCGTGAAAGACGATGGTCCTTTATTTTTTCGTAGTTAGGTATTGAATTTGATGTAAAATTAGTTAGTTTTTGGAGGAATTAGTTTAATTTTGTTCAGATAATGTGCATAAGTGAAATAATTACAAAGAAATTAGTGCACTATGTATTTTCTTGTTGCCGCCAAATCTTATTAAATGATCTTGAGTAATGAGGCCTGCTTCACACAAGACCCTGACATGATTCGAAATTGCATGAGACTTACTTCTTATTTTCGATAGTGCTTACCTACTTACGATCTGCAAAACAGCTGTTAAACGTGAGTTCAGATTAGAATTTTAGACAGATTCGGTTCACAAGTATTAGTCTGAAAAAAGGTGTTTGGAAGAATTAAATCGTAGATTAAAATGAATTCGCGTTTCGAAAGCTAATGGTTGTATTAAATTTTACTGAATCAAACAGAATTTTAAGTCTCAAGTAAAAGACTTGAAGCAAAAAGGTAATCTGACGAAGTAGTATTCGTCAATGGTTCTGAATTGAAATTTCCTTGTTTTGGTCCGGGCTTCTTTGCAGAATAGACATCTGCCTTCCTGCCAGGCAGCTCGTAAAAGGAGAGCATAAGCTTACCGTCACAAACACCGTAACTGACTAGGTGGTAGAGTTTCGCAGCGACTCACCCGGATTGGTACCACCGCCTTACCTATTCCTGCCGCCATGACGTGTTCTGGTTCGGAGAGTAAGGTAGGCGGTAAACTTACTTTAGGTCGAGGCCTAAAATCCCAGCCTCAGGTCAGCAACGCACCATTACACTTTTGGTATATCTAGGCGGCAAGAATTCCTTACCACCTGAAAACCCGTCTGCTTGTTTGCCTTCCAATATCATAAAAAAAAAGAATCCAAAGTCTCAAGTGAAAGACTTGAAGCAAAAAGGTAATCTAACGAAGGTTGAAGGTTCTCCAATCGTCGAAGGTTTTTAAATGAAACCAGAATACTGTGTATCCTTATTCCTTGCACAGGGCAAGATCGTGAGCACATTATTTGAACAGAGCCCGTATATTTATATGCAAATGTACATTTCTCGAGAATATGACAATCCCAAACGTGACTCAGGCTGGGGTCACGTCTCATAAATTAGACGAGATTACTAAAAAGGAAAAAATCTTAAATTAAGTCGTGTAACGTATTTTACCTTTTTAACTTACTTCAAAAGAAAAGGAGGAGAAGATGTTTGACTCTAAGCTTTTCAAAGTATGTTAATCGATTTCCTCGTTATTTTTAACCAATTTCTAACAATTATTTTTTGTCGCCTCTGTGGTCTAGCGGTCCAAGTGTTGGACTTGATTGGAAAATGCATATTATTTACAATTTTCTAATAAAATGAACGTTGCACGGGATTGGATATGTGCCCGGTTGGCGATAGTCTTGCCACTTATGTGGGACTTAGTATCTTCGGCTAGTCGTGGGTGCCCTGGTTGTGCCTCTGTTAACCTTTTCGGAGATATGGGCATGAAGATACTTTTTTACTTTTTTTTAACTAACTTTGAAAGATAAGGCATGTTCGACTTTCAGGTTTTTAAAGTATGTTATTGAAGTGAAAACTTCATTAGGCGCGTTGAGCGTTTTGGTAGAGGGTAAAATCCTCGGTTCG